>JAMKQA010007620.1:0-24824 GCA_024699735.1 Posidonia australis | reverse complement strand
TCTGCTGGTGGTGTAATATTTTGGAACTTCCTTTTTTGGGGACTCTGTCTCCTTTCGGTGTAATATTATACTTTATATTTCTTACTGTGCTTTTAAAAACCGATGAAATACAATTAAACCTTTTACCAAAAAAAAAAAAAAGGAAGCTAAATCATAAGTAAGTTGGATGCCTTACCTGATCGGATAGTTGAGGTGTCTCGAATCTTCATCTTAGTGTTAAAGGGCCTCTAATGTGGTGATGCAGGTTGGAGCCGTTTGCTAATTATTGAGGGCATCTTATTGTTTTACCACATGCCGGGGATTAACTTGTAGCTTGCTCTGCATTTGGCATCTTGCTGGGGCATATTGTAATTTTGCTACGTGCTTACATTTTACATAGGGATGTTTTTACATTTTATAGGGGGCATACTACAATTTTACAAAGTTGAGGGACATATTGCAATTTTTCAAGTTGAGGTGTGTATTGCAATTTCTCATGGCACTTTGCAATTTGTGCCTCGAGTACGGGGCACAAGAAACACCTGTAGAGATTCTGAGCATATGGACATCATGGTGCTGGGTCCTATCAATTCTATGCATTAAGTCATTAACCAAACTTTGTTCTCCCTTCCTTTGTCTCTCTTTGTTTTCTCTTTTTTTTTTGGATATCTTCATCTCTTTTCTTTCATTGTTCTCCCTTCTCGTGGGTGCCTATGGTCTCTCCTTCTCCATCGTCGATTGCTCCACTCTTCCCCTTCAACTTCCTTTTCATGTACCGGCGACTAGGGCTTTGGTGCTTGTGCGGCGATCAGTGGCAGCAAAAGGCAACGACGAGGGAAAGGGGCACGAGTGCACTTAGATCCCATTTCTGTGGTGACAACGGGTGACATTCGGTGAACTCTATTCGGTAGGCCCTCCTCTTTTCACCTCTTTTCCTTTTGTCCTTTGTTCCCCGCTCTTTGCTTGGATGCAGGTATGGGTGTATTGGATGTTGTGTTGGCTGTTTCGGGGATAGATGCGGAGGAGGGCTGTGTTTCACACATTTCGCTGACAATGGTGTTGGCAGTTCGGCTTAGTTGTAGGCATGGATATGTTGGCTAGCCGTATTGTTGGGGCATGACAGTTGGTGTGGCCGGTGGAGGTAGGTATGGGCATGGGCTTTTGTGTGATGAAGGGGCTGCGTGGGCTTGGATGGGTTGTGGCCGTGGGTGATTGGTTTGGCCACAGATACGGATGCAGCCTTAGTCATGGGTTTCGCTGCGGGTACGGGCTTGGCCATGGCTATGGGTGAGGGTTTGGCCATGGCTATGGGTGATGGTTGTGGGCGATGGAAGGGTTGGTAGAGTGGATTTCGTTAATCGACAAATGGGCCGTCGCTGCCATTTCCTTCGCACCCACCGTTCATCCGCTTTGCCTTGTTGTGCTTGCATGCTGCCCATATGTTGCTTTTACTTCGCTTGCTTGCTGTTTTTGCTTGTGCTTGTATGTTGATTTGCTGTGCCATTATGCTATTCTTGCTTGTGCTGCTATATTGTTTGTGTTTGTGTTGTGTTATTCACAATGCTCCATGTTTGCAATCTCCAATTGCTTTACTTGCCATGTTTGTGTTTTGCTTTACTTCCTACGATGTATGTCGAGCCTACTTATTTGTTGCGTCTGCCCTTGACTAGATCAATGACCTTGATTTTTGTAATCTGTCCAGATGTCGACCAAAGAGGATTTCTGGGCATCGATCGAGTAGACGTTGAGCAAGGATGCAGGGTGTGACCCCAAGGCATCTGTTCCTTATGAAATACACCTATTTTGTCACTCCTGTTCTATCATTCTTGCTTGACTGGTTGTTTTGAAATGCTCGCTGTGCTGCCTGCAGTTTTCAGGAAACTTTGTTGGTCATTTGCACAACCCAGGCCATAGATGCAAGGGGTCCGACTTGCGAGGAGATACCTTGTTCAATGCCTTGCTTTTGCTTCGCTAGTGTATGCACTTTGCTATGCTAACTGGCCATCTTCTTTTGACAGGCCAGGGATGCCGGGAGAGAGATGCAGTATCACTAGTTGTCATTGTTAGAGCACTTCAGGTAGCTGTCAGAATGTCTGCATAGCTTCCTGCTGTAGCATTCGCCTTTTGGTAGCTTTCTTAAGATCTGGACCATCCAAGAGCACTACCATTACTTCCATGCTCTTGTTGAGAGATGGCTACACAAGTCCTACAACTTTCACTTCCTAGTTTGGGGAGCTAGTGGTGCTTGGTTCTAAGAGGCTATCTATGTGCACTGTCATTTCCTCCCAGAGTAGATTGATTTGATTTATGACAATTCCAACTATTATGTCCCTTCCACATTGTCACGTTCTAAATTTTTATAATAATTTTAAATAAATTAAAGTACAAAAAATTTAAAACTAAACAAAAATATCAGTAACTTGAGACTTCAGATTATATACGTTATGTTAAAATCCAACGGTATGTCTATACTTGCAAATCAAAACAACAAAAACAAGTATGAGTAATAGAAGTCACCTAACATGTATCTCACAAAATAATAGAAAATAAAATTATATTAATTTTTCTTTTAAATTTATTTTCCAATCATTTTCTCTAAAATTCCACAAACTAGGTCTACAATGACCAAAAGAACAATCGAGGCTCTACTATCTTAAAACCACAAACGAGGCCTTTAATAGCTAAAATCATACAAAGTGAGTTGAGAACTCTAGTGTCAGGCAATCAACTCTAACACAAGCAATCCATCGAAGAGTGACCAACGACGTCTATACTGTCATAGTGTGTCACCTTATGTAAAAGTCAAACATCGTCTACTTGAAGAACCATCACAAAGTCAACCCCTCCTTGGGAAGGGCATTTGGTCTCTCAAGTCGCTACTAGCTACGGGAGACGTGTTCCACCCGACCACCAGAGCCTCAATGCTCATCGGACCCGTGTATGTGGCTTGTGCAATCGGCCTACATCCCCAGTTTTCTGTAAGAATTCAGATAGCCTACAACAAGGCACCTAAAAATCGTCCGAACTGGGAACCAAGATCAAACCTACCAAACAAGTACCAAAAATTTTGAATAAAACATATGTGGTAAACCCTCGAGTCTACTCCAAATCACAATAAACAAAATCGAAATCCATACATCACACAGCAAGATATAAATTTGCAAGCATAGTGGGGTCAAAAGGACCTAAATCTCAACAATTACCATAAATACCCATAAATACTATAATAAATTCCCAAAAATTCCGAAACATTAAATTTAGTGAAGATTACATTCATCCTAGGCAATTCTACCATTTTACATGATTTCTACTCATTAAATTAGAGATACGTACCTAAAACGAGCTTCAACGACCCAACGCACCCTCTGACCAGCCACTGACCTTCATCAACAACCAGGACGTCCTTGGAAGCTTCCACAACCCTTGGAGCACCTGCCATGCCGATGTCAAGACCCATAGAGCCTCTGCCTCTCACACACACTCTCTCTCACCGACGTACGGAACAAAGGGGGGAGAATGGGGGTAACGGGTGGGGAAGGAAGGCAGTGAGGGAATGAGAGGGGTGAGGAGGAAGGGAAGGAGAGGTGTGCACTTAAGGAAGAGGAGAAGAAAGAAGGAGATAGATGACGAGTGATGGAGCGCGGCACAAGTGGCTTATGAAGCTCTACCCACGCATCTGAGCGGCTTATAAAGCCTTACTCACGCGGTAGCTGGACGCGTGCATACCTTCGCATCTCCAGCCATCGACACCTTGCACGAGCTCACTAGCCACACCACCCAACAATCAGCTACAACAACTAGTCCACAATGTAGGCTCCACGCGGACCTACGCACAGGCCCACAAGCACAGTGCCAACCACCTACTGGAACATACAACCAGAAGCCGATCTATGATGCTCAAACCTAAAATCACAAAATTACATAAATAGGCCTCAGAAGAGTAACACTTGTTCAGGAATAAATTTATTAAACTGTAAGTAATTACAAAATGAATTTATGAGTGTTACATCCTAACCACCTTAAAAGAAGATTTTGTCTTCGAAATAACTAGTAGGCATACGGGTATTGGCTAAGATGGCTTCCTCACGTTCACACGTAGCCTCCTTGACTCCATTATGCCTTCATCGCACCAAGACCAGAGTAATCACCTTGTTCCGCAGCACTGCACCATGCAGTCGATAATCTGGACGACATCATCCACAAATGACAGATCTTCTTGGAGCTCCTTTGGTTGAATTGGGATCACATGAGATGCGTCAGTCAGATACTTTCTCAACATGGAGACATGGAACATGTCGTGCACAGACGACATCTTTGGTGGTAGATCCAACCAATAAGCAACCTTATCGATCCTTTGGGTGATCTAGTACGGGCTAATATAGCGAGGACTCAACTTTCCACACTTCTCGAACCTCACGACACCCTTGGTCGGCGACACCTTCAAAAACACATAGTCTCCCACTAGAAATTCTAGTGGTCTTCGCTTCACGAAGGCATTGTTTCTTCCTCGAATAAAGCAAATTTGGTGGATGATTTCTGACACTTCCCTAGGTTCATTGTGATGTCACTAACTAACTCGTTGGGAGTTTGACTGCAACACTGGCTTATAGGCTGCACTCTCGCCTGCTGACTAAGAGAATACTGATATTCTGACTTTGCTCTGATCTCAGAGGCTCATGGCTATTGTTGTCCTTGTTTCTATGCTCGAGATATGGAGTAGACAACATGTTCTGGACAAAGATACTATCCCAAGAAGGGTCAACCAACAGGATAGTTGACATGCCCTTGGTTGACGGGGAAGGTTATCACCACAAAGGCAGCTGACATGCCCCTGGTGTATGGTATCTCTTGCCAGGTCTTTGACCGAAGAGTAACTGACTTGCCCCTAGTTTGGGACCTAGCGGGACCTTGCAAAGTGGACAAGTAGTAATGCATGCAAGAATGATGATGTTGTGTTGTGTCATCCTTCAGAATGAATTTGGAATGCTAATCATGCCTGCTATGAGAAGAGAGGAAGACCTCGGTTCACAAGACACTACTCGGACTCCTAGGCTGTTAGTGGCTCTCTAGGATGGATTATTCAATAGGTCAGGCTCCGTGCCAAACTCTTGGGGACTTAGACCTACTTTTTTGGATTTTGGCTTATTTCTTTTCTCCCTCTTAGGCTCGTAGGCTGGCTCAAACCCTCGCTTAGGGTTAATGGACATTCGAATTTGGAGGCGACTGCTGGGATTTTATGTAAGGGGTGGTTAGTCTCTTTGTTTGCTTGGATCTTTGGGATGTTCGCTTCAACTCCTCCCTAGGGTAAGTGATAGGGATAAAGTTGGCCTACTTGCCTCTCTCTGCAAGGGCTAGCTTCTATCTTCAACTTTTGTCTTCTTATTTCTTTTATGCCCTTGTAAATATTTTTATTTTTCTATTGGTTCACACTCGTGCTCGCTCCTAACATTTTATCTCCCTCTCGAGGTGTACGTCCCTATGGGAGTTTGGACATTTCGCCTAACCATGGTCGGGTGGTGGCGCCCTCACTCGCTAGAATGTCTAGGTAGTGACAACTGAAGAGGTGTAGACTCTTATTTTAGAAATATGCATGTGTGATGGAGTAGTGGATGATGAACGATGCACAAAAGGATACTTTGCAATGCGAGGATACACGCCTTCTGTTCATTAGTAGTTTCTTCGGATAGCATGTGTTGCTTGGCTCAGGTAGCTCGACGCTGTCAATGTCTTCGAGGATTGCTACGCCTCCCGAATAAACTTGCTTGATAATGTAGGGACCATGTGAGGTTAGGTCGGAATTTATCTCGACCGTCCGGGAGACGAATGGCCCATAAAACTAGATCACCTAATGCAAATTTTGGCCCCTCTAGATCATTGTCGTGAGGCTGGAATTCAAGTGTCTCGCCATCTTCCATGTCATCATCCTCTTCTTCATAAGTGATGAGCTTTGATTGGATTTCTTCTTTGAAGGTTGGATTGGCGACGTCGAAGGAGAGAATGTACTATGATTTCTGCACCCGATGGTTCCTTATTGTGGTCACACCGACTTTGATAACTGACCTTTGGCTCTTGGACCGTGAGGTTTGCTGACTAACCGAGTTGATTTGTTGCTTCGGCCTCTGGTGCTTTTTGATTTTTCTGATCTTTCTCTCTTTGTAGTATGTGCAAAGGAGTGATGTTGGTTGCTGACTGTCCGGATGTTGACTTATAGAAATGATGCCACCCAGCTTTCCTCCTAAGCTTAACTCAGGGTCCCTTCCTTTGACCCTCACCTTGCTTAAGGTGAGACATTGACTGCATGTACCATCTAGACCCATTTCTAAAGAGATTAATCCTGATGGTCTAGGGGGTTTCGACTGCGACTCGGCTAGGACCATGAGAGATGAGTGGTTCGGCTGCTAATGGATGGCTGTTGGCTCTGATTCTGAAGCCCTTTACATTCCTTTCTTCAGCCTTTGATGCTCTACCGTTTCCTCAGCCAACACTGACAACTGCTCTTGGAACAAAAGGTCTAGGTCGCTGACTTGCTCACTTGCTTGGACTGCCCTATCAACTATCTCATCCTCTGTCAGGATGCAATCAGAATCTCGAACAACACTTTGTTCTACCACTACCTCCTCTAGACTGTGGGCTTCTACTGAATGGATTTGAGACCACTGTAAACATTGCCCTAGACTGACTAGTTGTGCTGACAGATCTACTGATGCCACTGCTTGCAGGACTACCACTTTGGGCTCGCTGTTGGGGTTGCGGTTGATGCCGTTAAAGTGTCTACCATGGGCTGAGACTGTGGTTGCACCATTTGGAGTTGGCTCCTATCTACAGTGGCCTAGCTTTGATTGGGATTGAGTATCCCTACACTGACAAAGTTGGTGAGGTTTGACGGAATACAAATCTTTTTGTACCTCTGGGTGCGGGAATATCCATCTTTGTGTGGTTGGATGGACTTGGAGATTCCTTAGCCGTGTCACCCGAGTGGTGTCCTTTTCTTGTATCCCCATTTGCGACAAACGTTTTTGATCGTCCAAAGGGGATTGCCACGAATGGTCAGGTAACTGACACACTCGAGAGCAAGGATGTAGTTGACAGGCTCGAAACGGTTCACTCAGAACATGACGTTGGACGGTTTAGGATTGAAGTGGATTGTCTAGAGGGACACAGTGGAGACCGACTCGACCCTTTCTTTTCAAGATCTTCCACATGACAACAACTGTGTCATTGCCGCAGCAGAACTTGACGATGTGGTGGAGGGTAGAGAGGATCGCCTGATGCTTGTGCGACTAAGGGCGTTCAAGCATAATATTGAAAGAGGGCTCCAGATCCACAATGTAAAATTCGACGTCGAAGACTACAGACCCTATGGTGAGAGGAATAACCAGCATCCCCAGTGTGTCGTGATGCGTGTTATCAAAAGCCGTCATTCCCTTCACAGCTGGTATGATATCCACGGCTTTGAATCCGATTTTGTTTGCTATACGCAAATGGCAGACATTAAAGTTAGTGCCGTTATCCACCAGAGTGAGGGGAATTTAGAAGCTTTGATATTGCGTCGTAATGAACAGGGACTGGTTATGATTAACACCTATTAAGGGTGATTCCTAATTGAAGAAGGAAATGACATAAGGCTCTGCAATCATGCCCACCATATTCTGAAGAGCGGATGGTTCTATGGTTGGGGAGACTCGAGCAGCCCGAAATACCCTAAGGAAGACCTCTCGATGTTCTACAAGAAGTATGGATGAGATCCCAAATGGACATATCAGCATTAACCTTCTTCAATTGAGATGTGATGTCGGCAGAGGGCTGCTCCTGTTAGGTCGAGGAGGTAGGGACTGGGCAAGGGATTGTCCTAGAAGGTTGAGTAGCTGACTAAGGACGGGAAGACGCTTGATGGGTAGGCTGGGCTGCTTGGGCTGGTGGCCTATACACCTTCCCCGACCTGGTGACTTCTGCGCACATTTCTGTGGCATAATCATAGGGTACATGGTGAGTGTCCCTCGTCAGGTGGACGACAAGAGGGGTACATGCCGCCATCTCTAGCAATGCCGACAAAGAACTAACAGAAAGGTGGTTTGGCTGGATAGGGGGTTGGATAGGATGCTGCACAGGAGGATGCTGGATCGAAGATTGGACAAGATTTTGAACTGGAGACAGGAAAGGAGACTCGACAAGATGACTAGCCATGAGTCAGGCTAGTAAGCGAACGGGTGACCCAGAGTCTGCGGTTGGTGGTGCGGCGGTACGCTCCGCCCTAGTGGTCAACCGTATCATGTGGACAGCTGACTTGGAAACAGTGCAACTCAAACGATAGAGATGAGTAGGGAAAGGCTCATCAACAGTGTGTATCAGGTCAGAGTGGTCTACTACGGATGTCGTAGACCCAGAAGCGGAGAGGAAATGGTCTCCTGAGGATCCAGCGCCTGCTGAGTTGTCATGCACAGGCATGGGCTGGTTGACAATGTTGGTATAGGTCGGTGGTGCTTATGCTTGTGTAGGTGGTGGTGCAGGTGCAGTGTGTGCCTCCTTGGTGTCAATGGCGATGACCTTGCAGTCAATCAAGTCCTAAATGGAGTTCCTAAGAGCCATGCAATTGTCCATTGAGTGACTCGTGCAGTAGTGGAAATTGCAGTAGAGACTCGTGTTGTACCACCTCAGAAGAGGATTCGGTGGGGGGGCGGATCTCTGGGAGCTTCAGGAGTGCCACCACCTTCGGGAAGATGCCACTCAGTGGCTCAACAAGTGGTGTATATTGTCGTGCAGCACGCGGAGGTCTTCTCTGACCTGGGCGGGGTCTTTGCCGGACCGGTGTCAAGGGGATACACTGGCTGGGTGGTGGTTGTGATCTGTTGTGTGTGTAGTGCTCTAGACATAGGTGCATAGACTAACTGACTCGGGCCTGGTTGGTTCACCACATTGACGGGCGTGGTAGGTGATTCTATGTATGCGACAGCAGGCTTGGGAGGATCCCGCCTCTTAGGGAAACTGGTGCCAGCACCGTTGCGAGTGCTATTGCTCGCCTGGTGATCTGCGGATGTGGCTTGTTTGGCATATGTGGCGAGCACAAGAAAGCTACCACTGCGGAGGGAACTCTCTATGCATGCATTTGCCCGAATTAGAGATGGGAAGGTGGTGACAAGTTGAATGCTCAACAAAGCCCCAACATAAAGCTGCGCTCCTCGGATAATGATTTTGATAGACTCCTCGTCAGACGGCCTATCCTTTACTTACGATGCAAGGGCGCGCCGGCGTCCGACATACGCCCCAAACCGCTCATGAGGCTTCTGTTTTGTGATGACAAGGTCCTCCCTCTTTGGGACCAAGTCGAGATTAATGGCATACTGGTCCATGAACACCTGCGAGAGGTCGTTCCAAGTCTTGATCGAGCCCATGTCAAGTGACATGAACCACTTGAGGGCTGGACCAGTGAGTCTCTTTTGGAAGAGGCAGATTAGCAGCCTCTCGTTAGCTTGAAGCTGAGCGAGATCTCCACAATATGCCCGCAGATGTGAAATAGGGCAACCCTTACTGTTATACCTCTCGAAATTCAGGATTTGGAACTGCGGTGGGAGTGTTGCCTATGGGAAATAACAGAGGTCATGGAATCCGTAGTGTTGGCGATCGCCTCCCTGCACTTGTCGAAGTGCTTTCTCCAAGTCACCCACCTTGGCGTGGAGGGTATCTGGAGTTGCTGCTAACGTGGGTGATGCAGCAGGGGGAACGACCGCCTATGTGTGTGGGTCGCACCTAAGTGCTCCTCCGGGTACATGATCATGCCACCTGGTGCTACGGCATGATGGCCAGCATATCCATGCAAGAGTGCAAGGTGTGATTGTGGAGGCGAAGGTGCCTAGACCTGATGGTGTGTAAAAGGAGGATGAACAGTGAATTGTGTGGCTGTGGGTGCTGAGTGTGGGAGTAACAGTTGCTGCAGCGGTACGACGCTAGGCTGCGAGCTTTGAGGATGCTGCACTCCAGCCAACCCAAGGGGTTGACCACCAGATGCTGGAGTTGAATGCTGTGCAGTGATTTGGTGTGTCTGATCCTGTGGTGTCACACCTAATGTGGGTGTAGTGAGGAGCTAGGGTGAGGGTGTAGATGCTTGGAACACCGGAGTAGGCTACCGGGGAGCCTTAGGAATATTAGGATCTACAGTGGACTAGATTGCAAAAGCCATGCTCTCGATCTTCTGAGCGAGAGCCAATAGATATTCCGCTTGTGCGGCTGGAGACACCTCGAGGATAGCAAGGGGTGGCACAGTTAGAGGTTCAGAAGTCACAGATGGGATAGAGGCAGGTTGCCCTGGAGGCAAGTAATCTGCAAGGGTTGTTGCCACAGCGGGCAGGGTGCCAAAAGAGAAGGAACCCTGAGGAAGTGAGGCCATCAGTGATACATATGGAACTCGAGCTGGGGTCACGGAGATGGACTCAATGCCTGGCTCCAGACTTGTCGGGGTCAGTGGGTGTCCTATAGGATGGGGGAAAGAACCTCTGTGATGCACAAAGGTGACTAAAGGAATAGCTGAAGACACAGCAAGGGTAGGAGGGACTACAAAGGAGGTGCCCTCTGGAGTGACAGCGGCGAGAACAGACTCGCTAGTGCGCTGGGCCATAGCTGACCGGGAATGGGTGAGAACCGGGCTACGGTGGCAAACAAGGGGATGAATCCTAGGACGAGCTATCATCAAAGTGATGGATAACTCGGGAAAAGACGATCAACAACAAAGCATCGCAAATAGGGGAGCCAAGGCAGGAAAGCTAGAGTAGTGGCTAAGGAACTCACGCTCTACTACCTGGAAAAAAGCAAACTACTTGTGTTAGAACCAGCAACAAAATGCAATTTGTTATGGTGGCGTGAATGGCATTCATGCATGTGGATGCAACTAACATGCTCTCTCTCACCAGCTAAGTGTTTCCAAGAAGGTCATCTACTCCGGGATCACACATGGGTATATAGGTCTCCGACTCAGCCTAGAAAGTAAAGGTGCTCGCTTTAAATCTTGGCAAAAGCACAGGCAGTGAGCGAGTGGTGTGTTGGTGGCCTCATCTCCTGCAGTAGCATGGAGCTGTACCCTCTACTAACAATGACATGACCTTGGACAAGGGGGGACAGACTAGCAACACGTCCTACGGCAAAGCTATAGAACGGATTAGTAGAATTGCCATTCACGGACTGTAGGTGGACTCAAGGGAGAAGACTGCATGCCCTATATGATCAATCATGCATTATGCTTTAGTGTTTTTTACTTGCATTTTATTCACCAAGGGAGGGTTTGAATTGGTCTCTAGTTTTGCCTTATTAATTGTTCTATGAGTTTGTGTGTTTTATTTTAACCAAAAGGGGGAAACAAACATGTCTCTACTCTCCTAGGCATGTCAAGTGCGAAAAGGGGAAGGAAACACACAAGTAAGGCAAGCAAGTAAGCAAACAACATGCAAAAGGCTTGGTCATGGCATGTGCGAGTGTCGTGGCATCATGATTGTGTAAAGAAAACATCCATCACATCAAAAGGCAAGATATATAGCATGTGTGTGCAGTGACAGAGCAAGTGTGTGAAATAAAGTGCAAGAAGCATGCTAAATAAGTAAACAATCGTCAACAAAGCAATCAAACAACATGTGAAGCCAAAGCAAGCAAGAAAGACTAACCTAAAAGTCGAAATCTGGTTTTCCCCAGCAGAGTAGCCTCTCTTTCAATCCCAAATAGTCTCTTAGCCTTTTAATTGTAGTTTGCTGGAGCGGTAGGCCCTGTGCGTCGTCGTCTTTGCCTCCAATGTTGGGTTCACCACCAGCAGCGAGGTTGCAGGCCTCCTGGGTCTTGGGGAGGGCCCACGGGCCTCTCCTGTTTTTCCTACTCCTCCTCCTTAAGTTCCCATCACTCAGGAGGAGTCTAGATGGCCTCCCATGGCTAGAAGCCTCATTGTCGCCCCCCAACTGCGGGTCCCTGTAGTGGAAGTTGCTAAAAGACTCTGGATGCCCCTGCCTCTCGTGACCACCTCTAGAAGACCCGCCTCCCTGCTAGGAACCTCCTCAACCTGCCACGCCTCCTTCGTAGACATCGGAGCAAAGCCCTCTCTACTGCAACTCTCGTCGCTTGTGCTAGAGACGGGTTGAACACCCTAGACGTCCCTATCTATCGACGACACCAACAGGAGCCTCCTTTGCCACCCTGATGCTCCTTCGACCTCTGCTTGAGCCTTGCCGTCGCTAGAGCGCCGTTGCCACTTTGCTGTCGTCTTTCCTAGCGTCGACAAGCCACCTCGCTGAAGCTAGAGGTGAGGAGGGCATCTCAGGCCTCCTTAGTCTCTTCCATTGCACCGAAGAGCTTCGCTGCACCGCCCTCAAGCATCCCTGATCGTCGCCCGCCTTCCTCTGCCATTGTGCCACCGTTGAAGACCCGCTGGAGTCCTCGCCAGAGATTAGGCGCTGGTGAACTTTGAAGAGGAGTTTTTTAGATTAGGTCCAATAGTTTTAGGTTTTAATTTTAGGCCCTTAGTTTTTTAGACTTACATTTAGGTGCTATGTTTTTATGTTTAAGTCCTTGTAGTTTTAAATAACTTTTATTTCTTTATTTTGTTTCTGTAAGAATTTAATACAACTCCCTACATATTTTAATTTTGTTTATCTTTATTGCATTCATACATGATTTCTCACATTTAAGTCCCAGAGATCATATTTTCTTAGCAACTAAGTCCTAAACATTTGCATCATGCACTTAGAACTTTTTAAAATGAATTTTCCCAATGAAATTTGCATTCTAAACCCTAGAAAACTTCATAATCACATTGATCATCATAAAAGTCTAATTTTTATCACATTTAAGCCCTAAAAGTTTGCAGGAAGGCCATCGGGTTCATAGCATATAGTCATTGAGTGTAGGAAATTTGCATCCAGACCCTTAAACTAATTTCAAATTCATCATTTGGAGTTTTATTATTTTCACACTAATTTTTGACATTTTTCCACTTATTGCATTTATAAATTTCGCACTTTAACATAGTTTTCATTAAAAAATCTTGCCTGCATCGTAAATTGATCTGTAATTTATCATTTTAGTCACATTTGCACTTCATGGGAAAATTTTGCACATTAGACCTCGACCTTTAAAGGAATTATCAAATGCACAAAACCTTAACAGGACTCTAAAAAACCCAAAAAAAACCTAAAACCGTAGGAAAAACCTAAAAATCAAACAAAATCCTAAAAAACCTAGTTAAACACTAAAAACCCTAGAAAACTCTAAAAAAACTAAAAACCCTAGAAAAATAAATAGAACAATAAAACCCTAAATAAATCATTAAAACCTTAGAAAACCCTAAAAAATCCTAAAAACCCTTGGAAAACCCTAAAAAAACTAAACAAAACCATAAAACCCTAAATAAAGCTAAAAACCTAGGTTAAACCCTAATCCAAACTTTAAACCATAGGTTAATACCTAAACAAAATTCAAAACCCTAATCCAAACTCTAAACCTAGGTCAAACCCTTAGTCATAAGTCAAACTCTAAGCCATAAGTCAAACCCCAAACCGTAATGTCAAACCCCAACAACCATAACCACTTCGCACTTCACTACAACCACCATAACCACTTCCCACTTCACTCCAACAACCTTATCCACTTCCCACTTCACTCCAACCACCTTAACCACCTCCCACTCTAACCATAACAACCAAATAAGTCATTAGGAAGCCTATAAATAGCCCCATTTGCAAGTGAGTAGGGGATTTTGGAAAATTTGAGAGGAATGCCTCCCAAAGCTTTTTCTCCCAATCAGAGCAACCAGAGTGATCCTAGAGCAAGGAGGAAGCACGTGGAGGAGAGAAATCAGAGATTCCAACCATCTCCAGCGAGCTCCGTTGGCCTCTAGCGAGCTTCGACGGTGAACTCCACTGCCAGACTAGCTATGCCCTCCATTGAATTCAATTTACATAAAAAATGCACTCCTAGGTCTCCCTCTACCTCCCCTGATTGATTCCAACAAGGCCAGAGGTCTCCTCTAGTCAGAATCAAGTTTCCAGGCCTAGTCGGAGTCGTTCTCCTATGACCTAGGTGGGAGTGCGAGTCCAGGGCATGATCCTTGCCCAAGGGTGCTCAAACAACCTTTCCAGACCTCCCTCTTGCTTCTCCAACCCCAGGTGCGCCATTTCGTTGCCTCCCTGAGCTGCTAGTAAAAGATCACCGGAGTTGTGCGTTGCTACCGTAGTTGGAGAAGATGATTGGTAACGATGACTGATTGCGTGCCTCCAGCTCTACCGTGCTTCTCCGAGCATCCTAAAATATTCCACGATGCGCCCCCAGCACTCTAGAGCCATTGAAACCAATCCTCAAGCCTTGGATAGCCACCACAGTCGAGCTCGCTGGAGTTAGATCGCGTTGATGGCAAGCGAGGTCCGAGGATGGGAGGAGTGTCCCATTCTTGCTTCGGGAAGAGGTGAAATGCTCCACTCATCACCTCCAAGCTTCCAGCAACCCTGAGCGCCGCGTCGCAGCCCTCCAGCACCTCCGTCTTCTCCGATGCCGTCACTAGACCAGTCATGACAGCAAGGGAGACGGGCAGCCCATTCTAGCCGTCGAGGCCGTGATCTAGACCACTAGTTCCTCTTCTTCTCCTCTCTTCTTGCTCGTCGTGTATTCTAATCTTCGATCAGGCTTTGAGATAGCCTGTGAGAGCACCCCCGGCGGTCGTCGACGGCGGAGTTCCATCACTGGCTGCCGTCGATTCCTTTTCTTTTAAACAATAAAAAAAATAAGTTTTCTTTTGAAAAACTTATGCTTTTTTCTTTTCTTTACATTTAGGTCCTTATTTTCTTAGAAGTAGATCCTTTTTCTTACAATTAGGTCCTTGCAATGTTTTTTTAAATCGTTTGAATAAAGTTTGATTTGAAAATATTGCAATGTGCCCCTTGAATAATCTTGTTAATGCCTTTCATGCTTTAAAGTTTGATATAAGACGCTCTGAGTTATTTTTCACACATTAAAGTCTAGAAGTTTTGCAATTAAAACCCTGAACTTTGTTGAAATAGTTCTGAATGCATATTTCTCTGTCAAAATTGCAAATTAAACCCTGGGAATTTAAATATTTTCTCAAATGTGACCTAAATTGCATTTTAGCCCCTGAATTTAACAGATTTCTCATTGAATGCATGTTTTCTAGGGTAAATTTGCATGTCAGCCCCTAAAACTTTCTGTTTTCAAACATGGACTCTTTTCCTTGCATATTTTACCCTAAATTTCCATAGAATTGATTAAACACATGTTTTAATGGCAAAATTGCATTTTGACCCCTAGGAATCTTCAATTCGACTAAAAAAATACACAGTTTTGCACATTTGACCCTAGATTTCTTCAAAATTACATGAAATGTGTTTTTCTATGTATTTTTTATGATTTAGCATTAGAATTTAATTTTTCATTCAAAATTTGGGGATATTAAAAGCCCCTTGAATTTACATTTTTACATTCACACATGCATTTTGTACATTTTGTTGCTATTTTTCATGCATATTTTCTCATATTTTCTTCCTTGCATCATGCATGCATCTCTAACTCATTTCAAGCTTGGTTTTCCCATAGTTTCCTGGATTTCTTCCAATTTCTATGATTTTGATTTGATTTGGTTTTCCATCACCCGAGGGCGTACATTAACAAGCTTATTTTCCCCAATTTGATTTTCTCAGATATCCTCGAGTTTCCGCTTATTTGCGTGACACTTTCCGGGAGTTTTCTTGATTTTCACAATTTTCCTCATCGCCCATGAGCATACAGTAAAGCGGCATTCTCAATGCCTACATTTGTCCTTTGGATTAACTTTTTCCCTTTTATTCATTTCTTCTCTTTGATTTGGCATGTTTTCTAGTCATCTTCAGCATATGCATTCAGAATAGGCAAGCACACATCCAATAGACCATTTAGCAAGTAGGAAACCTAGAAAGACCGAGTTCCTCAGGCGCATGGGGGTGTCTAACCCCTTCCCCATGCGTAACAAGAATCCTTACCCTTTCTCTGGCCCGCATTGATTTGTGCATTACATCCATTAGGCATGGAGCATACATGTTTTCTTCATCTTGTTTTCTTCATGGTTTTCTTTCGTGTTTGGTTTTCCTTGTCTTTCCATTAAAAGACTAGGTGTCGACTCCTTTCCTTATCATTTTCTTATCTTTCCTTGGTGTTTCCGAGCCTAGTCTTCTTCTCTAGATACACCATCTTCGCCGTGACTATATTGAAACTCCTCGTGTGCTTCCACGCACCGTAAGGAGAGTTGTACAGGGTTCCACTAGCATGGTCATAGGAACTGGCGACTCCGCTGGGGATAATCAGATTCTAGCTTTCGTTTTGGTTTTCTTACTTGTCTTTGGTCTAGATGCTTTGTGCTTGTTTGCTTATACACATTTGACTGAACATGCCTTTTTCACCTTTATACACTATTGCTATACCACCGCACATGCACATGACCTAATTCATGTTTTTTTTTGTCGATATTGCTTTTATTCACCTACTTGTGAGCACTACACTAACACATGCCATGATCATGCCTTTTGCTTGTTGATTGACTTTTTAAATGCCATGATTGTGAGTTTTCTTCCCTTTATTTGTATTTGCCATGATTAGGAGAGTAGAGACATGTTTGCTTCCCTATCTGGCTAAAATAAAACACACAAACTCAGGCAAACAAATAATACAGCGTAACTAGAGACAATTGCTCATAATTCCCTATGGTATAATAAAACGCAAGTAAATGACACAAAAGCATATCGCATGATTGATCATATAGGGCATGCATCTTCTCCTCTAAGCCCACCCACAATTTGCGAAGGACAAACCTAGCAACCCGTTCTATAGCTTTGGCGTAAGCTGTGTTGCTAGTTTGTTCCCCCTGGTCTGGGGGTCGCGTTGGTGCTAGTAGAGGGTACAACTCCATGATGCTACATTAGACGAAGTCACCAACGCACCACCCATTCACTGCCTGCATTCCAACAGGATTTAGAACGAGAACCTTACTTTTTTGACTAGTGTCAAAACCCAAACCCTTGAGTGTGTCCCACATGGTCTACACCATGTGGGACATGCATGGTGAGAAAGCGCATTTAGTAGCATTCATGTGCATGTGTGCCATTCATGGCACCCTAACAAACGATTGCATAGCTAACTTACTTCTTTTGTTGTTTTGTCTTCACTTCTTCATTGACACATTAGGTTCTTTTCCTTTGTTAGGTATAGAGTTTTGTGTGCGAGTTCCTAGTCCTGAGCCTAAGAGTTCCTCTTTGTGACCTCAGTCTTGAGGTAATGTTCTCGACTGCCTTTTCTTGAGTTATTCGTCACTTCCGACGATAGCTCCTCGTAGGCGTCATCCTCTCGTTTGCAATCACAGCCCCATCCTTACCCATTCACCGTCCGTTATGGCCCAACGAGCTTCTGAGACCATTGAATCAACTGCTCTAGAGGGGATTCGTATTTCCACCCCTCCTTTTAATTTGACATAAGTCATTCCCTCTACACTCCATAATAGCCATTTCCAGGTGCCTGGAGTTCCTTGTCTGCTGATTTCGGGACACTGGCAGACCCTTATTGGTTTGAGCCCGTGGTTGAGGCGGTTACCATGACTACTACCAGGGCATCTGATCTGATGATGTCTTGTCCTTCAGTTGACCTTGTTCCACTTGACACATAGCTGGCTGTGATTGCTCCTTCAGTAGGAATTCAACTTGCAACATCCTTGAACTTCCAGCCCCCTACGACATCTCTGCCGCTTGCTTTTCTAGCCCTCGGTGCTACTACCGATGGTTCCATCACCGTGCAATCTTAGCAACTTCTGGCCCTTGTGTAGAAGATGCAAAACATGCCTTCTCTTTGGATCCTACTCTGACTGTGTCTGTTTGTCCCATTCCTGAGGACCCCGCTCTACTTGCTCAGGCACTTCACATTGCACTAGTCACACCATCACCGTAGTTGTCGCCACAACTTCCTGTTGTCCCGACGACGGGCGTTGCTACTCTGTCGATAGTATCACTACCATAGCATGCACAACATATTCCTCAATTTACTGGTGGTCTATCTTTTAGGCTGACAAGAGTACACCAGCCTATGAATCCGACCATATCGGTTCATCAGTTGTTGCTCCCACACACAACAACACGCACAACGCAGCTTAACATTTCTATACCCTTGCATCAGATACAGGCTTCAGCATGCACACCACCAAAAATTGTGCACATGCACGGGCACGCTGGTCATCATGCCACGGCACCACGTGGCAAGTTGATAGATCTAGAGGAGCACATGGGTGCTATAGTTATGGTGTATGCGAGAACCCCCCGGCTGCACATTCAATGTCAGTAGCAACCTTGAATGCGCTTTTCGACAAGATGAATGACCTGGAGAAAGCTCTACGACAATTGTAGGGTGGGGAATGCCAGTCTAATTCCTTACGGGACCTCTGCTATTTCCTAGAGGCCATAATCCCTCCGAACTTCCATATCCAGGTGTGACCATGCCGGTGGAACCCTACATGGCTCTCCTCTATCAGGTACGTGGAAGCACTCGATATGGTCACAACAAAGATGGTGAATCTAGAGAAGAAGTCTAGACTCAGAAACACCAAGGAAAGATAAGAAAGGATAAGGAAAGGAGTCGCCACCTAGTCTTTTAATGGAAAGACAAGGAAAACTAAACACACAAGAAAACCAAAAAGCAAACAAGATGAAGAAAACATGTGTGCTCCGTGCCAAATGGATATAATGCCCAAATGAATGTGAGCAAGAGAAATGGTAAGGATTCTGGTTACGCATGGGGAAGGGGTTAGGCATCCCCATGCACCCAAGAAACTCGGTCTTTCTAGGTTTCCTACTTGCCAATGGTCTAATGGGTGTGTGCTTGCCTATTCTGAATGCTCATGCTAAAAATGACTAGAAAACATGCCTAATGAAAGAGAATAAATGAAATAAAGGGAAAAAGTTAATCCGAGGGACAACTGTAGGCATTGAGAATGTTGCTTTACTTTACGCCTATGGGCGACGAGGAAAATCTTGAAAATCAAGAAACTCTCGGAAAGCGTCACACAAATCTATGGAAACTCGATGAAATCCAAGAAAATCAAATGGGGAAAATAATCCTCATTCGAGACAATGTCGGCATTGTTAAGCCTTTTAATGTACTCCCTCGGGCGATGGAAAGCCAAATCAAATCAAAAATACGAAAATCAATGGAAATCCAGGAAATGACGAGAAAACAAAGTTTGAAGTGAGTTAGAAACGAGTTCACTATGTAAGAAAGTAAATGTGGGAAAATTTGCATGAAAAGATGCGACAAAATGTGCAAAATGCATGTGAGAGTATAAAAATGCGAACTCTAGGGGCCTTTGTGCAAAAAACCCAAATTCTGAAATAAAATTGAAATTCTAAAGCTAAATCATCAAAAATACATAGCAAACCACATTTCATGTAGTTTTTAAGAAATCTAGGGTCAAATGTGCAAATCTGTGCATTTTGGTCAATTCAAAGGTTCCTAGGGGTCAAAATGCAATTCTGCTATCAAAAAATGCATTTAATGTAATTCTGTGGAAATTCAGGGTAAAATATGCAAGAAAACGAATCCATGTTGAAATCAAAAAGTTATAGGGACAATTCAGTAATTTTACCATAGAAAACATGCATTCAGTGTGAAATTTGTAAAGTTCAGGGACTAAAATGCAATTTAACCAGAGTAACATGCTTTCAGAAGAGTTTCAGTAAAGCTCAGGGTTAAAATGCAATTTAAACCACACTTGTGAAGATATTTGAATTCACAGGGTTCACCTTGCAATTTTAAAAGAGAAATATGCATTCAAAATGATTTTAATGAAGATCACGGGTTTAAATGCAATTTGAACAGAGAAATATGCATTTAGAATGATTTACAAGAAACTTAGGGGTTTCTATCTAATTTTTAAGCATGGAAAACTTTATTAGGGAAGCTCAAGGGGCACATTGCAATATTTTCAGTTAAAACTATATTCAAACAATTTAAAGAAAAAATGTGCAAGGACCTAAATGTGAGAGAGAGGACCTACTTGTAAGAACAGAAGGACCAAAATGCAACAAATCAAAAGTTACAGAAATTAAATCAACGAAAACTATTTTTATTTTTATTTAAAAGAAAAGAATCGACGGCTGTCGACGACAGAGCTCCGCTGCCGCCGACTGCGGGGATGCTCTTCCGGAGCATCCCAAAGCCTAATCTAAGATTAGAGGGCACAATGAGCAAGAAGAGAGGGAAGGGAAGAGATCCATCGGTTTGGATCGAAGGCTCGACGGTCAAAGATGGTTGCCTGCCTCCCTTGCCGTTGCGGCACTCCGATGACAACAACGAAGAAGAAAGGGATTACTAGAGGGTTGCGGCGCGCGATCTAGAGGTCGAGGAGGCTTTGGCATGTTGAGAGAAGCATTTCCCCACTTCCAGAAGCGAGAATGGGACACGTCCCCCATCCTCGTGCGAAACTCGCCGTCGACGTGATGCTTCTCCAATGAACTCAACTATGGTGGCTGTCCATGGCACGTGGCATGAATCTGACGACTCCGAAGCACTAGGGGCATGCCGTGGAACGATCCTGGAGGCTCAGAGAGGCACGACAAGGCTGGAGGCACGTGTCCCTTCACTGGCTTCAGTCGTCTTCCCCAGCGACGGCGAGCTGGCGCGACTGTGGTGATTGTCTGGTGGAGGCTTTCAGAATGGCTAGAGTGGGGAAACGAGGGGTGAAGAAGCAATAGGGTGGTCTAGGGAGGAGAACCTAAGGTTCTAGGACTAGGGACAAGCGCAGGACTAGCACCCCTACCTATGCCACCTAAAAACAACTCCAGCGAGGCTTGGGGGTTGATTCTGACCAAAGGAGGCCATTGGCCTTGTTGGAATCAATCAAGGAAGATAGAGGGAGTCCTAGGAAGCTACAATTGAAACTAAATGAGTCTGGTGGAGGGCGTACCTGGCCTGGCAATGTGCTCTACCTTCGTAGCTCTCTAGAAGTGGCTGAAGGCTCTAGTTCCTCGCTTCCGTGAACCTCCTCTCACTCGCTCTCTTCCTCCCCTTCACTCTCGTTCTCCTTTCTCTATTTTCTTTCTTCCTCGTCTCTTTCTTTTTATTTCACACTACTGCTCCTTTTATAGGCGAAGCTTCGGCGACACCCTGTAACAACCCAACAACAAACCACGACAGGATCCTAACAGCCAGCCTAACCCATAACAAACTTGAGATCCTCCTAACAAACTAACATCCGTAACCACCATGTCGTCTCCCACGCACTTTCCATCTTGCCTGCCTGCACACCGACAATGATCGACGGCTGTCCGAGCTCGCGACGATGCATCTAGTGGCACTGGTTCTTGGATGGCTTGAGCCTGGCTGCTGCTGGTGTTCCACGCATTACGTAGACTACATGTGTTGGTGAAGCCGTTGGATTGGTAATGGCTAGTTGTGGTGAGAAGGGTTGAAGGAGTGGCTGTTGGGTTGGAAGAAGATGAAAAAAAATGGGCTTAGGTGTTGTGGACTTTCATGGGCCTTAGTGAGCTTAATGGGCCTTCGTGGGCTTCCATGGGCTTTGGTCGGCTTAATGGGCCTTCATGGGCTAAATGAGTTCATTTGTGATTAAAAGTCGGATAGGTGTGCCTGTCTGGTGCGCCAGTGAGGCGCGCCTATATGGCCCCGGATCACGGCTCAGATCATTTACTGTTGGGTTTGGCGTTCTTTGGGTTTGAGACTAAACCAAGGTTTGAGTTCATTTGTGGTTAAAAGCCTAGCTACCACAACTCTAGCCTATAGACCTGGAATATTGGGGTGTCTACACCAGGAATTTGACAAATATAATGGGAAAGGCTGCCCAATTTCACACCTTAGGGCATACTGTGGCAATCTCGCTCAGTTATAGGCTAACGAGAGACTTCTCATTCGCCTCTTTCAGAAAAGCCTCACAGGCCCAGCTTTGAAATGGTTCACATCTCTTGGTATGACCACCATAAAGAACTGGAATGATCTGAGCCAAGCTTCTCTGGAGCAGTACTCTTTTAACCTTGACATGGTCCCAAAGCACGAGGACCTAGTTGCCACAATGCAGAAGCCCCACGAGCCGTTCGGGGAGTACGTCGGGCGCTGGCGAGCCCTCGTTTCAGAAGTTCGCGATAGACCTTCTAACGAAGAGTCTATTGAAATAATAATTCAAGGAGCGCAGCCAACCACTTGGGCTCTGCTAAGCATCCAACCTATTTCCACCTTTGCATCTTTGATCAAAGCTGGCACTCGAGTCGAGAGCTCACTGAATAGCAGAAGCTTCCTTACGTTAGCAGCATTCGCAAAGCAGAGCATGGCTTCAAGCGGAAACGACAACAACAATGGTGGCAACAATGGACCCAACACTGGGTATGCACGGAAGAAGGACTCTGCCAAGAATGCTATAGCATATGTTGGGGCTCCCGTTATGCTAGCTAGTGTGGTGAGCTCTCCAGCTCAGAATCAGGTTGTCTACTCTCCTGCACCTAGAGCACCACACAAATCACTACCACCGCCGAGCCAATTCACTAGCCCGCATCGACAAGGCGAGGACACTACCCAGGATCAAGGCGGCTCCCATGACCTGAGAGAGATTACACTCCTCTGGTTGAGCTACTGAGTGTCATATTTCCTATGGTAGCGTCACTACTGAGGCTTCTTGAAATCCACCCACCATCGAACCCATTTCCACCGTGGTTTAAAGCAGATTTATTTTGTAGTTTCCATAGAACCGTGGGGCACTCTACAGATAACTGCTATACACTCCGGAATGCAATTCAAAGCTTGATTGACTGAAAGGTCATTAGTATTAACACACAGGAGGTAGAGACTGTGCCCACTGCACAGACACCTCATTCTTCTACATCCACATCTAGCAACATAGTCGACCAGCCTTTGCTTGAGCATTCATTGGGAACTTTGGGAGTCCATTTCCTATCTTTTGGTGAGTTTGAACCTTTAGATCCTTCTCTCCTCATCAATGATGTCTCAGATCCATTCTCTTATCAGCTGAGTCAATCCATCATTGAAGCTTCTAATTTTGTAGTCAATATGATTCAACTAACTGCCCGACTGAGGCGCACGGCTACTCGACCTACCATGCAGTCCACCCCTCCAATAATTAGTCTATTAGCCAAACCAAAGCATGACCTGGCCGACCGAATGCCAGCACCTACTCCACCAGTTTCAGTCCTAGTGGAATTGAGGGCCCATGCTCTTGTGGTCATCAACTTGACGCAGGATACTCGCCACATACCTTATAGCTATACCATAGAAATGTGTGTTGAGGTAACACGATCAGGACGGGTATACAAGGCCCCAGTTCTAGTAAATAAAACCAGCCAACTCACAGCTTCATCTTCTCAACCAAAGAACCAAGTCCCCAATCCAATTCTTGAAGAGACAGTCACAAGAGCTAACCCCACCACTGCCAAAATTGACCCGCCTGTGGATGACATCACTGCCTAGTTAAAGAAACTCAAAGCAGAAATCTCCATCTGGGACCTAATCCATACTTTGGCTAAACACCGAGAGGCCTTTCTCCAAATTTTCCAGGCACTCATGTTTCCTCAACCATACAACCATCAACCTTGGAAAGTATGGTAGGAATGATAGCCGCGCCACAGGTCATTTCATTTTTGAGCTCAGAGCTTCCTCCAGCAGGACTAATCATAATCAGCCCCTATTCATCACGGTGCAATACCAAAATTTCTACATTCCTCTTACTTTGGTAGATAATGGCACTAGGTTAAATGTCTACCCTTTGCGAACTGCAAACCAGGTTGGCTTTAAATCCAAAGACATTATGCCAGTAGTGAAAGGAATGACGGCGTTCAATAACACGCACCATGATGCTCTAGGGATCTTGATCATTCCCTTAATCATTAGTCCTGCACGTTTTAAGGTCGAGTTCTATGTTATCGACCTCGAGCAGTCTTTCAATCTTCTACTTGGGCACCCTTGGCTCCATAAGCATCAGGTTATCCCCTCAACCCTTCACCGAATGATTAAGTTTCGCTGGAACAACAACATTGTCGTTGTGATGGCAGAAAACCTTGAAAAGGATAAGGTTGAGGCAGCCTCTTTAGTGTCGCTTCATATTGTCCATTTTGACTCCAAACCTTCTAACGTACAATACATTGTCGATCGCTTTGAGCCGTTCAATTTTATTCCAATTCTCGAGCGTGCCAGTCATTTGGCCTCTTTTGGCAACTCCTTTATGATGGTTGAGAATTTGTGTCAGAGGTGGGGGTATGAGAAAGGAGCACTTCTCTGGCAGAATGTCCAATGAATCGCCGAACCAATTGCCGTAGAGAGAAGACAAGAGTTTGAAGGACAGGGATACGAGTGGAAACCACAACACAGATACGCGAAGCGTCGTAAGTTCCAAAAGCTCGTTATTCCATGAGATTTAACTAAGTTTGTGTAGACACCCCGATTTTGAGGTAACCCGGAGATGAGTATCCTCATGTTGCTTTGGATGCGATCAGCCCTTAAACCGAGCCCCAAACCCACTAGCCAGAGCCCCAAATCAAACGTTTGTGAGCAGGGCTGGCGCACTAAGTTGGCGCACCAATGTGGCGCACCAATGTGGCGCACCAAGTTGGCACACCAAGTTGGCCCACTAAGGT
Organism: Posidonia australis; assembly: GCA_024699735.1. Lineage (NCBI taxonomy): Eukaryota > Viridiplantae > Streptophyta > Magnoliopsida > Alismatales > Posidoniaceae > Posidonia > Posidonia australis. The sequence continues at coordinate 207 of JAMKQA010007620.1, read as the reverse complement.
GGCGCACCAAGTTGGCACACCAAGTTGGCCCACTAAGGTGGCGCACCAACCTGGCGCCCAGCTCTGACTGCTGACCTTCCACCTTCCGGGCTGTTACCCTTGCAAACGTATGTGCCAACGAATATTCGAGGCTTTTCGTTTGCAAGACCCCTTTGTAACCACCCTAGAGACCACTATAAAAAGGCCCCTAGAGCAGCCATTCCAAGA
>JAMKQA010007618.1:0-22014 GCA_024699735.1 Posidonia australis | reverse complement strand
CATTAAGTTCGGAGGAGATCCGAGTCGTTGGTTCCTTGTAACCTTGGTCCAACCATTTATGCCTTTCCTCGTGTCTCCTTTAAGTACGAAGGAGATCCGAGGACCAACCATCTATTCTTTCCTCGTGTCTCCTTTAAAACTGGAGGAGATCTGAGACGCTGGTTCATGTATCCTAGGTCCAACCATTTTTCCCTTTCCTCATGTTTCCTTCAAGTCCGGAGGAGATCCGAGTCATTGGTTCCTTGTATCCTTGCAACAACCATCTATTCTTTCCTCATGTCTCCTTTAAATCTGGAGGAGATCTGAGTCGTTGGTTTCTTTAAACCTAATACCAACCATTTATCCCGCTCCTCGTGTCTCCTCTATGTCTGTAGGAGAACTGAGTCGTTGGTTCTTTGCATCGTAGGACCTACCATCCATCCTTTCTCGAGACTCCCCTAATCCGGAGGAGATCTGAGTCATTGGTTCCTTGTATCCGAGGACCAACCATTTATCCCTTTCATCTGGTGTCCATTAAGTCCGAAGGAGATCCGAGTCGTTGGTTCCATGTATCCTAGGACCAACCATTTATTCCTTTCCTCGTGTCTCCTTTTAGACTAGAGGAGATCCGAGATTTTGGTTCCTTGTATCCTTGGACCATCCATCCATCAATTCTCGAGACTCTCCTGATCTGGCGGATATCCGAGTTATTGGTTCCTTGTATCCCAGGACCAAACTTTTATCCCTTTCCTCATGTCTCCTTCATGTCTGGATGAGATCCGAGTCGTTGGTTCCTTGTATCGGAGGACCAACCATTTATCTCTTTCCTCGCATCTCCTTTAAGACTGGAGGAGATCCGAGTCGTTGGTTCCTTGTATCCTAGGACCAACCATTTATCCCTTTCCTCGTGTCTCCATTAAGTCAGGAGGAGATCCGAGTCGTTGGTTCCTTGTATCCTAGGACCAACCATTTATCCCTTTCCTCGTGTCTCCATTAAGTTAGAAGAATATCTGAGTCGTTGGTTCCTTGTATCCTAGGACCAACCTTTCATCCCTTTCCTCGTGTCTCCTTTAAGTCCGGAGGAGATTCGAGTCGTTGGTTCCATGTATCTTACGACCAACCATCCATCCTTTCTCGAGACCCCCTGATCTGGAGGAGATCCGAGTCGTTGGTTCCTTGTATCCTATGTTCAACCACTTATCCCATTCCTCGTGTCTCCTTTGAGACCGGAGGTGATAGAAGTCGTTGGTTCCATGTATCCTAGGACCAACCATTTATCGCTTTCCTCGTGTCTCCATCTTGTCCAGAGGAGATCCGAGTCATTGGTTGCTGGTATCCTAGGACCAACCATTTATCGCTTTCCTCGTGTCTCCATCTTGTCCAGAGGAGATCCGAGTCATTGGTTGCTGGTATCCTAGGACCAACCATTTATCCCCTTCTCGTCACCTTTATGTGATGCGGATATCCAAGTCGTTCGTTCCTTGTATCCTAGGACCAACCATTTATCCCGTTCCTCGTGTCTCCGATAAGTCCGGAGGAGATCCGAGTCGGTTCCATGTATCCTAGGACCAACCATTCATCCTTTCTCGAGACTCCCCTGATCCGGTGGAGATTCGAGTCGTTGGTTCCTTGTATCCTAGAACCTACCATTTATCCCATTTCTCGTGTCTTCATTAAGTCCGGATGGCATCCGAGTCGTTGGTTCCTTGAATCCTAGGACCAACCATTTATCCCTTTCCTCGTGTCTCCTATAAGTCTGGATGGGATCCGAGTCGTTGGTTCCTTTTATCATAGGACCAACTGTCTATCCAAGGACCAACCATGTTTTCTTCCCTCGTGTCTGCATTAAATCTGGAGGAGATCTAACTCGTTGTTTCCTTATATCCTAGGACCAACCATTTGACCCTTTCCTCGTGTCTCCTTTAAGTCTAGAGGCGATCCAAGTCGTTTGTTCCATGTATCCTAGGACCAACCATTTATTCCATTCCTCTTGTCTCCTTTAAGTCCGGTGGAGATCTAAGTCGTTGGTTCCTTGTCTCCTAGAACCAACCATTTATCCCATTCTTCGTGTCTTCTTTTCGTCCGTCGGAGATCCGAGTCGTTGGTTCCTTGAATCCAAGGACCAACCATTTATCCCTTTCCTCTTGTCTCCTTTAAGTCCGAAGGAGTTCTGAGTCGTTGGTTCCTGGTATCCTAGGACCAACCATCTATTCCTTCCTCGTGTCTATGTTAAATCAGGAGGAGATCAGAGTCGTTGGTTTATTGTATCCTAGGACCAACCATTCATACCTTTCCTCATCTCTCCTTTAAGTGTGGTGGAGATCCAAGGACCAACCATCTTTTCCTTGCTCGTGTCTCCTTTAAATCTAGAGGAGATCTGAGTCGCTGGTTCCTTGTATCCTTGGACATACCATTTATACCTTTCCTCGTCTCTCCTTTAAGTGCGGAGGATATCAGAGGACCAGCCATCTTTTCCTTGCTCGTGTCTCCATAAAATCTGGAGGAAATCTGAGTCGCTGGTTCCTTGTATCCTAGGACCAACCATTTGTCCCTTTCCTCGTGTCTCCTTTAATTCCGGAGGAGATCGATGTCCTTGGTTCCTTGTATCCTTGGACCAACCATTTATTCCTTTCCTCGTGTCGCCATGTATCCTTGGACCATCCATCCATCCATTCTCAAGACTCTCTTGATCCGGAGGATATCCGAGTTATGGGTTCCTTGTATCCTATGATCAAACATTTATCCCTTTCCTCGTGTCTACTTTAAGTCCACTAGAGATCCGAGTCGTTGGTTCCTAGTATCGGAGGACCATCCATTTATCTCATTCCTCGCGTCTCCTTTAAGACCAGAGGAGATCCGAGTCGTTGGTTCCTTGTATCCTACGACCAACCATTTATCCCTTTTCTCGTGTCTCCTTTCATTCTGGAGGAGATCCAAGTCGTTGGTTCCCTGTATCCTAGGACCAACCGTTAATCTCATTCCTCACGTCTCCGTTAAGTCCAAGGGAGATCCTAGTCGTTGGTTCCATGTATCCTAGGACCAAGCATTTATCCCTTTCCTCATGTCCCCTTTAAGTCCGGAGGAGATCGAGTCATTGGTTTCCAGTATCCTAGGACCAACCGTTTATCTCTTTCCTCACACCACCTTTAAGTCCAAGGGAGATCCGAGTCGTTGCTTCCTTGTATTTTAGGACCAACCATTTATCCATTTCCTCTTGTCTCCTTTAAGTCCGGAGGAGATCCGAGACGTTGGTTCCTAGTATTCTAATTCCAACCATCCATCCTTTCTCGAGACTCCCCTCATCCAGAGGATATCCGAGTCTTTGGTTTCATGTATCCTAGGACCAACCGTTTATCTCTTTCCTCAAGTCTCCTCTAAGCGAGAGGAGATCCAAGTCGTTGGTTCCATGTATCCTAGGTCCAAACATTTATCCCTTTCCTCGTGTCCCCTTTAAGCCTGATGGAGATCCGAGTCGTTGGTTCCTTGTATCCAAGGTCCAACCATTTATCCCTTTCCTCGTGTCTCCTTTAAGTCCAGAGGTGACTCGAGTCGTTGATTCCATGTATCCAATGACCAACCATTTATACCGTTCCTCGAGTCTCCATTAAATCCGAAGGAGATCTAAGTCGTTGGTTCATTGTATCCTAGGACCAACCATTTATCCCGTTTTTCTTGTCTCCATTATGTCCGGTGGAGATCCGAGTCATTAGTTCCTATCATCCTAGGACCAACCTTTTATCCCTTTCCTCGTGTCTCCTTTAAATCCGAAGGAGATTCGAGTCATTGGTTCCTTGTATTCTAGGACCAACCATTTATCCCTTTCCTCTTGTCTCCTTTAAGTTTAGTGGAGATCTGTGTCGTTGGTTCCATGTATCCTAGAACCAACCATTTATCCCATTCCTCGTGTCAGCATTATGTTTGGAGGAGATCCGAGTCGTTGGTTCCTTGAATCCTAGGACCAACCATTTATCCCATTCCTCGTGTCTCCTTTAAGTCCAGAGGATATCCTAGTCGTTGGTTCTTGGTATCCTAGGACCAACCCTCCATCGTTTCTCGAGACTCCCCAGTCCGGAGGAGATCCGAGTCGTTGGTTCCATGTATCCAAAGACCAACCATTTATGCCTTTCCTCGTGTCTCCTTTAAGTCCGGAGGAGATCCGAGTCGTTGGTTCCTTGTATCCTAGGACCAACCATCTATTCATTCCTCGTGTCTCCTTTAAATCTGTAGGAGATCTGAGTTGTTGGTTCCAAGTATCCTAAGACCAACCATTTTTCCCTTTCTTCGTGTCTCCTTTATGTCTGGAGGAGATCCGAGTCATTGGTTCCTTGTATCCTAGGACCAACCATCTATTCTTTCCTCGTGTCTCCATCAAATCCGAAGGAGATCAGAGTCGTTGGTTCCTTGTATCCTAGGACCAACCTTTTATCCCATTGCTCGTGTCTCCTTTAAGTCTGGAGGAGATCTGAGTCGTTGGTTCCTTTTATCCTAAGACCAACCATTTATCCCTTTCCTTTTGTCTGCTTTATGACTAGAGAAGATCGAAGTCGTTGGTTCCTTGTATCATAGGACCAACCATCCATCCATTCTCGAGTCTCCCCTGTTCCGGAGGATATCCGAGTCGTTGGTTCCTTGTAACCTACGACCAAACATTTATCTCCTTCCTTGCGACTCCTTTATGTCAGGAGGAAATCCGAGTCATTGCTTCCGTGTATCCTAGGACCAATCATTTATCACTTTCCTCGTGTCTCCTTTATGCCTGAAGGAGATCTGAGTCGTTGGTTCCATGTATCCTAGGTCCAACCATTTGTCCCTTTCCTCCTGTCACCATTAATTCAGGAGGAGATCTGAGTCATTGGTTCCTTGTATCCTAGGACCAACCATTTATACCTTTCCTCGTGTCTCCTTGAAGTCCGGAGGAGATCCGAGTCATTGGTTCATTGCATCCTAGGACCAACCATTTATCCCCATCCTCGTGTCTCCATTAAGTTAGGCAGAGATCCAAGTCGTTGGTTCCTTTTATCCTTGGACCAACCATTTATCCCTTTCCTTGTGTCTCCTTTAAGTCTGGAGGAGATCCGAGTTGTTGGTTCCTTGTAACTTAGGGCCAACCATTTATTTTTTTCCTCGCATCTCCTTTATGTCCGGGGGAGAACCGAGTCGTTGGTTAATTGTATCCTAGGACCGACCATATATCACTTTCCTCGTGTCTCCTTTAAACCCAGAGAAGATTCGAGTCGTTGGTTCCATTTATCCTAGGTCCAACCATTTATCCCTTTCCTCGTGTCACCATTAAGTCTGGAGGAGATCCGAGTCATTGGTTCCTTGTATCCTTGGACCAACCATCGATTCTTTCCTCATGTCTCCTTTAAATCTGGAGGAGATCTGAGTCGTCGCTTCCTTGTAACCAAGGACCAACATTTTATCTCATTCCTCGTGTCTCCTTTAAGTCCGGAGGAGATCTGAGTCGTTGGTTCTTTGTATCCTAGGACCAACCATCCATCATTTCTCGAGACTCCCCTAATCTGGAGGAGATCTGATTCGTTGGTTCCTTGTATCCGAGGAACAACCATTTAACCCTTTCCTCGTGTCTCCTTTAAGTCCGGAGGAGATCAGTGTCCTTGGTTCCATGTATCATTGGACCAACCATTTATTCCTTTTCTCGTGTCGCCTTTTATCCTTGGACCATCCATCCATCCATTCTCGAGACTCTCCTGATCCGGAGGATATCCGAGTTATTGGTTCCTTGTATCCTAGGACCGAACATTTATCCCTTTCCTCGTGTCTACTTTATGTCCGCTTGAGATCCAAGTCGTTGGTTCCTTGTATCGGAGGACCAACCATTTATCTCATTCCTCGTGTCTCCGTTAAGACCAGAGGAGATCCGAGTCGTTGGTTCCTTGTATCCTAGGACCAACCATTTATCCCTTTTCTCGTGTCTCCTTTCAGTCCGGAGGAGATCCAAGTCGTTGGTTCCCTGTATCCTAGGACCAACCGTTTATCTCTTTCCTCACGTCTCTTTTAAGTCCAAGGGAGATCAGAGTCGTTGGTTCCATGTATCCTAGGAACAACCATTTATCCCTTTCCACGTGTCTCCTTTAATTCTAGAGGAGATCCGAGTCGTTGGTTCCCTGTATCCTAGGACCAACCGTTTATCTCTTTCCTCGCATCACCTTTAAGTCCATGGGAGGTCCGAGTCGTTGGTTCCTTGTATTCTAGGACCAACCATTTATCCGTTTCCTCTTGTCTCCTTTAAGTCGGGTGGAGATCTGAGACTTTGGTTCCTAGTATCCTAGGACCGACCATCCATCCTTTCTCGAGACTCCCCTCATCCGAAGGCTATCCGATTCTTTGGTTCCATGTATCTTAGGACCAACCGTTTATCTCTTTCCTCGAGTCTCCTCTAAGCCAGAGGAGATCCGAGTCGTTGGTTCCATGTATCCTAGGTCCAAACATTTATCCCTTTCCTCATGTCCCCTTTAAGCCCGGTGGAGTTCCGAGTCGTTGGTTCCATGTATCCTAGGTCCAAACTTTTATCCCTTTCCTCGTGTCTCCTTTAAGTCCAGAGGAGACTCGAGTCGTTGATTCCATGTATCCAAAGACCAACTATTTATACCGTTCCTCGTGTTTCCATTGAATCCAGAGGAGATCTGAGTCGTTGGTTCATCGTATCCTAGGACCAACCATTTATCCCTTTTCTCTTGTCACCATTATGTCCGGTGGAGATCCAAGTCGTTGGTTCCTATTATCCTAGGACCAACCATTTATCCCTTTTCTCATGTCTCCTTTAAGTCCTGAGGAGATCCGAGTCGTTGGTTCCTAGTATTCTAGGACCAACCATTTATCCCCTTCCTCTAGTCTCCATTAAGTCCAGTGGTGATCCGTGTCGTTGGTTCCTTGTATCCTAGAACCAATCATTTATCCCATTCCTCGTGTCATCTTTAAGTCTGGAGGAGACCCGAGTCGTTGGTTCCTTGAATCCTAGGACCAACCATTTATCCCATTCGTCGTGTCTCCATTAAGTCTGGAGAAGATCTTAGTTGTTGGTTCCTGGTATCCTAGGACCAACCATCCATCCCATTCCTCGTGTCATCTTTAAGTCTAGAGGAGATCTGAGTCGTTGGTTCCTTGAATCCAAAGACCAACCATTAGCCCATTCCTCGTGTCTCCTTTTAGTCCGGAGGAGATCCTAGTCGTTGGTTCCGGGTATCCTAGGACCAACCATCCATCGTTTCTCGAGACTCCCCAGTCTGGAGGAGATCCGAGTCGTTGGTTCCATGTATCCAAAGACCAACCATTTATACCTTTCCTCGTGTCTCCTTTAAGTCCGGAGGAGATCCGAGTCGTCGGTTCCTTGTATCCTAGGACCAACCATCTATTCATTCCTCGTGTCTCCTTTAAATTTGCAGGAGATCTGAGTCGTTAGTGCCAAGTATCCTATGACCAACCATTTTTCCCTTTCTTCGTGTCTCCTTTATGTCCAGAGGAGATCCGAGTCGTTGGTTCCTTGTATCCAAAGACCAACCATTTATACCTTTCCTCGTGTCTCCTTTAAGTCCGGAGGAGATCCGAGTCGTTGGTTCCTTGTATCCTAGGACCAACCATCTATTCATTCCTTGTGTCTCCTTTAAATCTGCAGGAGATCTGAGTCGTTGGTTCCAAGTATCCAAAGACCAACCATTTTTCCCTTTCTTCGTGTCTCCTTTATGTCCGGTGGAGATCCGAGTCATTGGTTCCTTGTATCCTAGGACCAACCATCTATTCTTTCCTCGTGTCTCCATCAAATCCAGAGGAGATCAGAGTTGTTGGTTCCATGTATCCAAGAACCAACCATTTATCCCTTTGCTCGTGTCTCCTTTAAGTCTGGAGGAGATCCGAGTCGTTGGTTTCTTTTATCCTAGGACCTACCATTTATCCCTTTCCTTTTGTCTCCTTTATGACTAGAGAATATCCAAGTCGTTGGATCCTTGTATCATAGGACAAACCATCCATCCTTTCTCGAGTCTCCCCTGATCCGGAGGAGATCCATGTCGTTGGTTCCTTATATCCAAGGACCAACCGTTTATCGCCTTCCTTGCAACACCTTTATGTCTGGTGGAAATCCGAGTCGTTGGTTCCTTGTATCCAAGGACCAACCATTTGTCCCTTTCCTTGTGTCTCCTTTAAGTCCGGAGGAGATCCGAGTCATTGGTTCCTTGTATCCTTGGACCAACCATTTATTCTTTCCTCATGCCTCCTTTAAATCTGGAGGAGATCTGAGTCGTCACTTCCTAGGTACCTAGGACCAACCAGTTATCTCATTCCTCGTGTCTCCTTTAAGTCCGGAGGATATCTGTGTCGTTGGTTCTTTGTATCCTTGGACCAACCATCCATCCTTTCTCGAGATTCCCCTAATCTGGAGGAGATCTGAGTCGTTGGTTCCATGTATCCGAGGAACAAACATTTATCCCTTTCCTCGTGTCTCCTTTAAGTCCGGAGGAGATCCGAGTCCTTGGTTCCATGTATCCTTGGACCAACCATTTATTGCTTTCCTTGTGTCGCCTTGTATCCTTATACCATCCATCCATCCATTCTCGAGACTCTCCTGATTCGGAGGATATCCGAGTTATTGGTTCCTGGTATCCTAGGACCGAACATTTATCCCTTTCCTCGTGTCTACTTTATGACCAATAGAGATCCGAGTCGTTGGTTCCATGTATCGGAGGACCAATCATTTATCTCATTTCTCGCGTCTCCTTCAAGACAAGAGGAGATCCGAGTCGTTGGTTCCTTGTATCGTAGGACCAACCATTTATCCCTTTCCTCTTGTCTCCTTTAAGTCTAGAGGAGATCCAAGTCGTTGGTACCCTGTATCCTAGGACCAACCGTTTATCTCTTTCCTCGCATCTCCTTTAAGTCCACGGGAGATCCGAGTCGTTGGTTCCATGTATCCTAGGACCAACCATTTATCCCTTTCCTCGTGTCTCCTTTAAGTCTGGACGAGATCTGAGTCGTTGGTTCCCTGTATCCTAGGACCAACCATTTATCTCTTTCCTCGCATCACCTTTAAGTCCAAAGGAGATTCGAGTTGCTGGTTCCTTATATTCATGGACCAACCATTTATCCATTTCCTCTTGTCTCCTTTAAGTCCAGAGGAGATCCGAGACGTTGGTTCCTAGTATCCAAGGAACAACCATCCATCCTTTCTCAAGACTCCCCACATCCGGAGGATATCCGAATCTTTGGTTCCATGTATCCTAGGACCAACCATTTATCTCTTTCCTCGAGTCTCCTCTAAGCGAGAGGAGATCCGAGTCGTTGGTTCCATGTATCCTAGGTCCAACCATTTATCCCTGTCCTCGTGTCCCCTTTAAGCCCGGTGGAGATTCGAGTCATTGGTTCCTTGTATCCTAGGTCCAACCATTTATCCCTTTCCTCGTGTCTCCTTTAAGTCCAGAGGAGGGTCGAGTCGTTGATTCCATATATCCAAAGACCAACCATTTATATCGTTCCTCGTGTCTCCAATAAATCCGGAGGAGATCTGAGTCGTTGGTTCATTATATCCTAGGACCATCCATTTATCCCTTTTCTCTTGTCTCCATTATGTCCGGTGGAGATCCGAGTCGTTGGTTCCTATTATCCTAGGACAACAATTTATCCCTTTCCTTATGTCTCCTTTAAGTCTGGAGGAGATCCGAGTCGTTGGTTCCTTGCATTCTAGGACCAACCATTTATCCCTTTCCTCTTGTCTCCTTTAAGTCCAGTGGAGATCCGTGTCGTTGGTTCCTTGTAACCTAGAACCAACCATTTATCCCATTCCTTGTGTCATCTTTAAGTCTGGAGGAGATCTGAGTCGTTGGTTCCTTGAATCCAAAGACCAACCATTATCCCATTCCTCGTGTCTCCATTAAGTCCGGAGGAGATCCTAGTTGTTGGTTCTGGGTATCCTAGGACCAACCATCCATTCTTTCTCGAGACTCCCCAGTCCGGAGGAGATCCGAGTCGTTGGTTCCATGTATCCAAAGACCAACCATTTATACCTTTCCTCGTGTCTCCTTTAAGTCTGGAGGAGATCCGAGTCGTTGGTTCCTTGTATCCTCGGACCAACCATCGATTCATTCCTCGTGTCTCCTTTAAATTTGCAGGAGATCTGAGTCGTTGGTGCCAAGTATCCTAAGACCAACCATTTTTCCCTTTCTTCGTGTCTCCTTTATGTTCAGAGGAGATCCGAGTCATTGGTTCCTTGTATCCTAGGACCAACCATCTATTCTTTCCTCATGCCTCCATCTAATCTAGAGGAGATCAGAGTCGTTGGTTCCTTGTATCCTAGGACCAACCAATTATCCCTTTGCTCGTTTCTCCTTTAAGCCTGGAGGAGATCCAAGTCGTTGGTTCCTTTTATCCTAGGACCAACCATTTATCCCTTTCCTTTTGTCTCCTTTATGACTAGAGAAGATCCAAGTCGTTGGTTCCTTGTATCATTGGACCAACCATCCATCCTTCCTCGAGTCTCCCCTGATCTGGAGGTGATCCGAGTCGTTGGTTCCTACTATCCTAGGACCAACCGTTTATCCCTTTCCTTGTGTCTCCTTTAAGTCCTTAGGAGATCCAAGTCGTTGGTTCCTTGTATTCTAGGACCAACCATTTATCCCTTCCCTTTTGTCTCCTGTAAGTCTGGACGAGATCCGAGACATTGGTTCCTAGTATCCTAGGACCAACCATCCATCCTTTCTCGTGACTCCCCTGATCCGGAGGATATCCAAGTTGTTGGTTCCTTGTATCCTAGGTCCAACCATTTATTCCTTTCTTCGTGTCTCCTTCAAGTCCAGAGGAGATTCGAGTAGTTGCTTCCATGTATCCTAGGAATAACCGTTTATCTCTTTCCTCGAGTCTCCTTTAAGCTAGAGGAGATCCAAGTCGTTGGTTCCTTATGTCCTTGGTCCAACCAATTATCCTTTTCCTCGTGTCACCATTAAGCCCGAGGGAGATCTGAGTCGTTGGTTCCTTGTATCCTAGGTCCAACCATTTATCCCTTTCCTCGTGTCTCCTTTAAGTCCAGAGGAGATTTGAGTCGTTGGTTCCTTGTATTCGAAGACCAACCATTTATACCTTTCCTCGTGTCTCCTTTAAGTTCGGAGGGGATCCGAGTCGTTGGTTCCTTGAATTCTTGGACCAACCATCTATTCTTTCCTCGTGTCTCCTTTAAATCTGAAGGAGATCTGAGTCGTTGGTCCCAATTATCCTAGGACCAACCATTTTTCCATTTCTTCGTGTCTCCTTTAAGTCCCGAGGTGAACCGAGTCATTGGTTCCTTGTATCCAAGGACCAACTATCTTTTCTTTCCACGTGTCTCCAGTAAATCCGATGGAAATACGAGTCGTTGGTTCATTGTATCTTAGGCCCAACCATTTATCCCTTTCTGCTTGTCTCCTTTAATTCCAGTGGTGATCCGAGTCGTTGGTTCCTTGTATCCTTGAACCAACCATTTATCCCATTCCTTGTGTCATCTTTAAGTCCGGTGGAGATCCAAGTCGTTGGTTCCTTGAATCCTAGGACCAAACATTTATCCCATTCCTCGTGTCTCCTTTAAGTACAGAGGAGATCTGAGTCGTTGGTTCCTGGTATCCTAGGACCAACCATCCATCCTTTCTCGAGACACCCCAGTCCGGAGGAGATCCGAGTCGTTGGTTCCTTGTATCCTTGGACCGACCATCTTTTCTTTCCTCGGGTCGCCTTTAAATCTGGAGGAGATCAGAGTCGTTGGTTCCTTTTATCCTAGGACCAACCATTTATCCTTTTCCTCGTTATTCTTTTAAATCTGGAGGAGATCCAAGTCGTTGGTTCCTTGTATCCTAGGGCCAACCATTTATCCCATTCCTCGTGTCTCCTTTAAGTCCGGAGGAAATCCGAGTCGTTGGTTCCTTGTATCCTAGGACCAACTATCCATCCTTTCCTCGTGTCTCCTTTAAATCGGGTGGTGATCTGAGTTGTTGGTTCCTTGTATCCTACGACCAACCATTTATCCCTTTCTTCGTGTCTCCTTTAAGTCCGAAGGAGATCCGAGTCGTTGGTTCCTTGTATCCTAGGACCAACCATTTATCCCATTCCTCGTGTCTCCTTTAAGTCCGGAGGAGATCCGAGTCATTGGTTCCATGTATCCTAATACCATCCTTTTATCCCTTTACTCGTGTCCCCTTTAAGACCGGAGGAGATCCGAGTAGTTGTTACCTTGTATCCTCGGACCAACTATCTATCCTTTCCTCGTGTCTCCGTTAAATCAGGAGGTGATCTGAGTCGTTGGTTCCATGTATCCTAGGACCAACCATTTATCCCATTCCTCGTGTCACCATTAAGTCTGGAGGAGATCCGAGTCATTGGTTCCTTATATCCTAGGAGCAACCATTTATCCGTTTCCTCGTGTCTCCATTAAGTCAAGGGGAGATCTGAGTCGTTGGTTCCTTGTATCCTACGACCATCCATTTATCCCTTTCCTCCTGTCTCCTTTCAGTCCGGAGGAGATCCATGTCGTTGGTTCCTTGTATATAAGGACCAACAAATTATCCCTTTCCTCGTGTCTCCTTTATGTCCGAAGGAGATCCGAGTCGTTGGTTTCCTATATCCTAAGACCAACTATCTATCCTCTCTTCATGTCTCCTTTAAATCCAGAGGAGATCCGAGTCGTTGGTTCTTTCTATCCTAGGACCAACCATTTATCCCTTTCCTCGTGTCTCCTTTAAGTCAAGAGGTGATCCGAGTCGTTGGTTCCATGTATCCTAGGACCAACTATCTATCCATTCTTCGTGTCTCCATTAAATCAGGAGGAGATCTAAGACATTGGTTCCTTGTATCCTAGGACCAACCATTTATCCCGTTCCTCGTGTCTCCTTTAAGTCTGGAGGAGATCCGAGTCGTAGGTTCCTTGTATCCTAGGACCAACCATCCATCCTTTCTCGAGACTCCCCCGATCCGGAGGAGATCCAAGTCGTTGGTTCCTTGTATCCAAGGACCATCCAATTATCTCATTCCTCGTGTCTCCTTTAAGTCCGGAGGAGATCCGACTGGTTGGTTCCTTGTATCCTAGGACCAACCGTTTATACCTTTCCTCGTGCCTCATTTAAGTCCGAAGGAGATCCGAGTCGTTGGAACGTTTTATCGTAGGACCAACCATTTATCCCTTTCCACGTGTCTCATTTATGCTAGCAGGAGATCCGAGTCGTTGGTTCCTTGTATCCTTGGTCCAACCATTTATCCCATTCCTCCTGTCTCCTTTAAGTCCAGAGGAGATTTGAGTCGTTGGTTCCTTGTATCCAAGGACCATCCATTTATCCCTTTCCTCGTGTCCCCGTTAAGACCAGAGGATATCCGAATCATTGGTTCCTTGATTCCAAGAACCAACCAATTATCTCATTTCTCGTGTCTTCTTTATGTCCAGAGGGGATCTGAGTCGTTGGTTCCTTGAATCCTAGGACCAACCATTTATTACTTTCCTCGTGACTGCTTTAAGTACGAAGCAGATCCGAGTCGTTGGTTCCTTGTATCCTAGCACCAACCATCTGTCCTTTCCTCGTGTCTCCATTACGTCCGGTGGAGATCCGAGTCGTTTGTTCCTTGTATCCTAGTACCAACCATCTAACCATTCCTCGTGTCTCCTTTATGTCCGAAGGAGATCTGAGTCGTTGATTCCTTGTATCATAGGACCAACCAACCATCCTTTCTCAAGTCTCCCCTGATCCAGAGGAGATCCGAGTCGTTGGTTCCTTGTATCCATAGACCAACCATTTATCCCTTTCCTCATGTCTCCTTTAAGTCCTTTGGAGATCTGAGTCGTTGGTTCCTTGAATCCTAGGACCAACCATTTATCCCTTTCCTCATGTCTCCTTTAAGTTCTTTGGAGATCTGAGTTGTTGGTTTCTTGAATCCTAGGACCAACCATTTATCCCTTTCCTCTTGTTTCCTTTAAGTCCGATGGTGATCCCAGACGTTGGCTCCTAGTATCCTAGGACCAACCATCCATCCTTTCTCGAGACACCCCTGATCTGGAGGATATCCGACTCATTGGTTACATGTATCGTAAGACCAACCATTTATCCCATTCCTCGTGTCACCTTTAAGTCTGGAGGAGATCCGACTCATTGGTTCCTTGTATCCTAGGAGCAACCAGTTATCCCTTTCCTCGTGTATCTATTAAGTCAGGGGGAGATCCAAGTCGTTGATTCCTTGTATCCTATGACCAACCATTTATCCCTTTCCTCGTGTCTCCTTTCAGTCCGGAGGAGATCCAAGTCGTTGGTTCCTTGTATCCTAGGACCAACCAATTATCCCTTTCCTCGTGTCTCCTTTAAGTCCGAAGGAGATCCGAGTCGTTGGTTCCATGTATCCTAAGACCAACTATCTATCCTTTCTTCGTGTCTCCTTGTATCTGAAGGAGATCCGAGTTGTTGGTTCCTTGTATCCTTGGACCAACCATTTAACCCGTTACTCGTGTCTCCTTTAAGTCTGGAGGAGAACCGAGTCATTGGTTGCTAGTATCCTAGGACCAACTATCTAGCCTTTCTTCGTGTCTCCTTTAAATCAGGAGGAGATCCAAGTCGTTGGTTCCTTGTATCCTAGGAACAACCATTTATTCCTTTCCTTGTGTCTCCTTTAAGTCCGGTGGAGATCCGAGTTGTTGGTTCCTTGTATACTAGGACCAAAAATTTATCCCTTTCTTCATGTTTCCTTTAAGTCCGGAGGAGATCCCAGACGTTGGTTCCTAGTATCCTAGGACCAACCATCCATCCTTTCTCGAAACTCCCCTGATCCAAAGGATATCCGAGTAGTTGGTTCCATGTATCCTAAGACCAACCATTTATCCCTTTACTCGTGTCTCCTTTAAGTCTGGAGGAGATCCGAGTCGTTGGTTCGATGTATCCAAGATCCATCCTCTTATCCCTTTCCTCATGTCTCCAATAAGTCAGGTGCAGATCCAAGTCATTGGTTCCTTGTATCATAGGGGCAACCATTTATACCATTCCTCGTGTCACCTTGGAGTCCGGATGAGATCCGAGTCGTTGGTTCCATGTATCATCGGAACGACCATCTATTCTTTCCTCGTGGCTCCTTTAAATCTGAAGGAGATCTGAGTCGTTGGTTCCTTGTATCCTCGGACCATCTATTCTTTCCTCATGTCTCCTTTAAGTCCGGAGGAGATCCGAGTCGTTCGTTCCTTGTATCCTAGGACCAACCATCCATCGTTTCTCGTGACTCCACTTATCCGGTCGAGATTCGAGTCGTTCGTTCCTTGTATCCGAGGACCAACCACTTATCCCATTCCTCGTGTCACCTTTAAGTCCGGAGGAGATCCGAGTCGTTGGTTCCTTGTATCCTAGGACTAACTATCAATCCTTTCCTCGTGTCTCCTTTAAATACGGTGGAGATCTGAGTCATTGGTTCCTTCTTTCCTAGGACCAACCATTTATCCCTTTCCTTGTGTCTCCTTTAAGTCTGGAGGAGATCTGAGTCGTTGGTTCCTTGTATTCTAGGACTAACTATCTTTCCTTCCCTCGTGTCTCCTTTAAATCAGGAGGTGATCTGAGTCGTTTGTTCCTTGTATCCTAGGACCAACCATTTATCCCTTTCCTCGTGTCTCCTTTAAGTCCGGAGGAGATCCGAGTCGTTGGTTCCTTGTATCCTAGGACAATCCATTTATCCCTTTCCTCGTGTCCCCTTTAAGTCCAGAGGAGATCCGAGTCATCGGTTCCTTATATCCTAGGACCATCCATTTATCCCTTTCCTCGTGTCTCTTTTATGCTAGGTGGAGATCAGAGTCGTTGGTTCCTAGTATCCTAGGATCAACCATTTATCCCATTCCTCGTGTCTCCTTTAAGTCTGGAGGAGATCCGGGTCGTTGGTTCCGTGTATCCTTCGACCATCCATTTATCCCATTCCTTGTGTACCCTTTAAGACCGGAGGATATTCGAGTTGTCGGTTCCTTGTATCCGAGAACCAACCATTTATCCCATTCCTCGTGTCTTCTTTAAGTCCGGCGGGGATCCGAGTCATTGGTTCCTTGAATCCTAGGACCAACCATTTATCCCTTTCCTCGTGTCTCCTTTAAGTTCAAAGGAGATCCGAGTCGTTGGTTCCTTGTATCCTTGGATCAATCATCAATTCTTTCCTCGTGTCTCCATTAAATCCGGAGGAGAGCTGAGTCGTTGGTTCCTTGTATCCTAGAACAAACCATTTATCCCTTTCCTCATGATCCTTTAAGTCTGTAGGTGATCCGAGTCTTTGGATCGTTGTATCCTAGGACTAAACATTTGTCCCTTTCCTCTTGTCACCTTTAAGTCTGGGGGAGATCCGAGTCATTGGTTCCTTGTATCCTAAGACCAGCCATCCATCCGATCTCGAGACTCCCCTGATCTGGAGGATATCCGAGTCGTTGGTTCCTTGTATCCTAGGACCAAACATTTATCCCTTTCCTCGTGTCTCCTTTAAGTCCGGAGGAGATCCAAGTTGTTGGTTCCTTGCATCGTCGGAGCAACGGTTTTGCTCTTTCCTCACGTCACCTTTAAGTCCGGAGGTGATCCGAGTCGTTGGTTTCTCGTATCCTAGGACCAACCATTTATCCCTTTCCTCGTGTCTCCATTAAGTCAGGAGTTGTTCCAAATCGTTGGTTCCTTATATCCTTGGACCAACCATTTATCCGTTTCCTCGTGTCTCCGTTAAGTCCGAAGGAGATCCGAGTCGTTGGTTCCTTGTATCCTAGGACCAGCCATCCATTTTTTCTCGAGGCTCCCCTTATCCGTAGGAGATCCGAGTCGTCGGTTCCTTGTATCCATGGTCTAACCACTTATCCCATTCCTCGTGTCTCCTTTAAGTCTGGAGAAGATCCGAGTCGTTGGTTCCTTGTATCCTAGGACCAACTATCTATCCTTTCCTTGTGTCTCCTTTAAATCCGGTGGAGATCCAAGTCGTTGGTTCCTTGTTTCCTAGGACCAACCATTTATACCTTTCCTCGTGTCTCCTTTAAGTTCGGAGGAGATCCTTGTCATTGGTTCCTTGTATCCTTACACCAACTATCTTTCCTTTCTTCGTGTCTCCTTTAAATCAGGAGGTGATCTGAGTGGTTTGTTCCTTGTATCCTAGGACCATCCATTTAACACTTTTGTCGTGTCTCCTTTAAGTCCAGAGGAGATCTGAGTCGTTGGTTCCATGTATCCTAGGACCAACCATTTATCCCATTCCTCGTGTCTCCTTTATGTCCAGAGGAGAATCGAGTCGTTGGTTCCTTGTATCCTAGGACCAACTGTTTATCTCTTTCCTCACGTCTCCTTTAAGTTCGGAGGAGATCCGAGTCGTTGGTTCCTTGCATCCTAGGACCATCCATCCATCCTTTCTCGAGACTCCCCTGATCCAGAACATAGGGAATTTGCATATAGACCCTTAGTTTAACTTTAAATCCATCATTTAGGATTTTTAATGTTTTTCGCTTTTTGCATTCCATATTTTGCATTTAATCATAGACTTCATTCAAAAGCCATGTTTTCACTATAAATCATTCTTTAGTTTCATATTTTCACCCCATTTGCATTTATTTGTTAATTTTGCACTTTAGACCCTTAGTTTTTAGGAAATTACCCAAGAGCAATTTTCACACATCTCAGTGCCACACTTACATTTGATCCATCATCTGCATGATAGAATAGAAGTCATGAATACATTTTTGATCCAAATTGTCATCCTTTTGTGAATTTTACATTTCAGTCCTCATGTTTGTCCTTTATTGTATTTACATCATTTCTTGATTTTAACATCTTATCCTTTTCACACTTTTCTCACAAATAACATCTTCTGGACTTTTGACACACATTTTGATATAACTTAGATCATGCATCATCCCCATACTTACATTTATCACATTTGGCCTTGAGAATGACCGAATTGCCCCTATGTCTCTAATCCGTGTGCATGCATTTTAGTTTTCGCACTCAGCCGTACTTAATCCTTGTCCAAGTCATCCTTTAGCAATTTTTACGCATTTAGGCACTTATTCATCCATTTCATATAGTTTTCATCACATTTACGCATCTATCCCTCCTTTTAGAGGGCTCACATCTCATGCCTTTCTTTCGGGGATTTCTTTCTTCACTTTGCTTTCAGAATTTCTCCATCGTATTCAATTTGATTTGCTTTATTTCAGACTTTTTTTGATTTGATTTGGATTTCATCACCTGAGGGCCTACACATACTGACCAAAAGGCCCACATTGGCCCATTTACGGACTATTTCTCTCTTTTGATTTTCACAACCTTTTTTATGATTCCGAGGATTTGGGTTGATCCCACTTTTTATCTTCTTGACATTAGTATGGTTTTCCCGAGCAGTCGGTCCAAAAGCACCATCATTTTATGTCATTTTCTTCATATGTCATCGTTTGTCTGTTTTATGTGGGTTTCTTTGCAATTTTCCCATTCAGATCTCCATGATGTTTTCTACGCTTCTAATAATTTGGGTCTGTTGTATTTTTGATCTCTTTTACACTGGTGTGATATTTTGAGTCATTCTTTGTAGAAACATTGTCATTTTATGTGATTACTTCACATGTCCAAGTTTGCCCGTTTTACGTGAACTTCTTTGCACTTTTTCCACCTAGATTTCCGTCATGTTTTTCATGGTCATGCTGAACTAAGTTGTTTGCATTATTGATTTTCTTAAGGCCTAGGTGGTTTTCTGAGCCTTTTTCACTAAAAACCTCGTCATTTCATGTGATTCCCTTTGTTGTGTCGTATTTTGCGATTTCGTCATTTTATGTGGATTTCTTCACAGTTTTCGCATACCATCATGCACATCCATCCATTCTTGACATGACATTCATATTAGTATTTTAGAGCACGATCTAGGCTTAGCAAACATTCATCTAGCCTTTAGTAAGCGATTTAGACTAGAAAGACCAAATTTCTCGGGCACACGAGGGTGCCTAACACCTTCCTCGTGCGTAATAGGAATCCTTACCCATCCTCTAGTTAGCAGGCATCCGGCCTCCATATCTTCATCTCATGCATTCAATCTTTTGTGGTTTTCCTCTTTTTCCCTTAAAAGACTAGGTGGCGACTCCTTTTCTTTTTGTTTTGTCCTATCTTGTGCCTTCGCCATCTTGGCATGGCTGTGATCTCCTTCCTTTAGCGCGACTCCGCACTGGACCTTCGTGTTGGCATTGTCACAGAAATGGCGACTCCCCTGGGAAGAACCAGATTCCGCCTTTCAGGTTAGTCTTTCTCGCTTGCATTGGCTTCATATGTTTGTTTGTTTGCTTTGTTTGTGATTGTTTGCTTGCTTATCATGCTTTTTGCACTTTCTTTTACACACTTGCTCTATCACTACACACACATGCTATATATCTTGCCTTTTGATGTGATGGATGTTTCACTTTCCACAATCAGGATGCCATGACACTTGCGCATGCCATGACCATGCCTTTTACGTGTTGTTTGCTTACTTGCTTGCCTTACTTGTGTGTTTTCTTCCCCTTTTTGCACTTGACATGCCTAGGATAGTAGAGACGCGTTTGTTTCGCCCTTCTGGTTAAAATAAAACACACAAATTCAGAGAACAATTAATAAGGCAAAACTAGAGACCAAATGAAACTCTTCCCCTGGTTAATAAAATGCAAGTAAAAAATACAAAAGCATATTGCATGATTGATCATATAGGGCATGCATTCTTCTCCCCTAAGTCCACCTACAGTCTGCGATGGGCAATTCTAGTAACCCGTTCTTTAGCTTTGGCGTAGCACGTGTTGCTAGTTTGTCCCTCCTTGTCCAGGGTCGTGTCGGTGTTAGTAGAGGGTACAGCTCCATGCTACTGTAAGAGATGAGGCCACCAACGCACCACCCGTTCACCGCCTGTGCTTTGGCCAGGATTTAGAGCGAAGACCTATTTACCCATGTGTGATCCCGTAGTAGACGACCTTCCAGGAAACACTTAGTTGGTGAGAGAGCGCATGTTAGCTGCATCTATGTGCATGAATGCCATTCACGCCACCGTAACAATCTACATTTTATTGCTGGTTTTAACACCAGTATTTTCTTTTTCCTCTAGTAGAGCGTGAGTTCCTTAGCCACTTCTCGAGCGTTCCTACCTTGACTCCCCTATTTGCGACACTTCATTGTTGATCGTCCTTTCCTGAGCTATTCGTCACATTGACGATAGCTCGTCCTAGGATTCATCCCCTTGTTTGCCACCATAGCCCAGTTCTCACCTGTTCCCGGTCAGCTATGGCCGAACTCACTAGTGAGTCTCTTTCCACCATTGTTGCTCAAGAGGACACTCCATTTTCGATCCCTCCTACCCTTGCTGTCTCTTTAGCTGTTCCCTCTGCCCCCTTCGTGCATCTCGAAGGTTCTACCCCCTACCCTGTAGGACATCCACTAACCATGGCTAGTATGGAGCCAAGCACTGATTCTATCTCAGTGATCCCTGCTCAGGTTCCAGATGTATCACTGACAGCCTCACTTCCTCAGGGTTCCTTCTCTTTTAGCACTCTGCCCACTATGGCAACATCCCTTGCAGGTTCCTTGCCTCCAGGGCAACCTGCATTTGTCCCATCTTTGACCTCCGAACCTTTGACTGTGTCAACCCTCATTGTCCCTAAGAGATCTCCTGTCTCACAAGTAGAATATCTATTGGCCCTTGATTAGAAGATCGAGGGCATGGCCTTTGCTATCCAACCTACTATTGACCCTACCATTCATTGTGTCCCTCGACAGCGTGCCCTAGTGTTCCAAGCATTACCTTCTGCACCGCCACCTCAGCTCTCACCCCCGCTCCTCACTACACCCACATTAGGTATGGCATCACTACCTCAGGCACACCACCTCACAACACAGCATCCTACACCAGCATTTAGTGGCCAGGCCCTCGGTTTGGCTAGGGTACAACATCCACAAAGCCTGCAATTTGGCACCGTACCGTTGTAGTAGCTGTTATTCCCACACTTAGCAACCACTACCACACAGCTCCTCACTCATCCTCCTTTTACACACCATCAGGTCCAAGCACCTGCACTTTTACAATCACACCAAGCACTTTTTCATGGATATGCTGGCCATCATGCCGCAACACCAGGAGGCATGATGGTGGACCTAGAGGAGCACTTAGGTGCGACCCACACAGCATATGTGGCCATTCCCCCAACTGTATCACCCTCGTACGCAGTAGCTCCAAATACCCTCCACACCAAGGTGAGTGACCTAGAGAGAGCATTTCGACAAGTGCAGGGAAGCGATCGCCAATCCTATGGATTCCGAGACCTCTGTTATTTCCCAGAGACGACACTCCCCCTGTGTTTCCAAATCCCAAACTTTGAGAAATATAACGGTAAGGGTTGCCCTATTTCACATCTTCGAGCATATTACGGAGATCTCGCTCAGCTCCAAGTTGACGAGGAGCTGCTGATCCGTCTTTTCCAGAAGAGTCTCACTAGTCCAGCCCTCAAGTGGTTCACGTCGCTTGACATGGGCTCGATCAAGACTTGGAACGACCTTTCACAAGCGTTCATGGATCAATATGCTTTTAATCTCGACTTGGTCCCAAAGAGGGAGGACTTCGTCGCCACAAAATAGAAGCCCCACGAGCCGTTTGGGGAGTACATCGGCCGCTGGCGCGCCCTTGCATCACAAGTGAGAGATAGACCCTCCGACGATGAGTCTATCGAGATCGTTATTCAAGGTGCACAGGCAGATGTGGGGGCTCTATTGAGCATTCAACCCATCACTACTTTTGCATCACTGATTCGGACTAGCACTCGCGTGGAGAGTTCACTGAAAGGTGGGCACTTCCCCACCCGCTCCACGTTCACCAAGCAGGCCACTTCTTCTAGTGGAGCTTCAACAACACTGTCAACACCAGCAATGGTAAGAGGGTAGTGTAGACACCCCGATTTTGAGGTAACCCAGAAATGAGTATCTGTATGTTGCTTTGGATGTGATCAACCCTTGAACCGAGCCCCAAACCCATTAGCCAGAACCCAAACAAAATTTCTGAGTCAGGTTGGCGCACCAAGTTGGCGCACCAAGCAGG
>JAMKQA010007617.1:7500-31323 GCA_024699735.1 Posidonia australis | reverse complement strand
TGGGCCACATCGCTACATATTGCCCTCATCCTAGGCGAACTCCCTCTCCAGTGGTGTGCTATAATTGTGGGAAGGCGGGACATGTTCAGAGATCTTGTCCGGAACTGCCTAAGAAGGCAAGAAGCGCACCGCAGCAGCCGACTAGGGGACGGGTGTTCACTATTGCAGCTCCAGGCGCTGGGTCTTCGGGGGATGTTGTTGAGGGTAAGGATGCTTAGTTGGGTTTGGGTGCGTGCTAGGTCACTTTTTGCGAAATGATTTTAAAGGAAAATTAATTATAATTTTGTTTTCTGTCGTTTTTGTGGGGTGCGTGCTAGGTGACTTTTGTCACTCATGTTTCTTTTCTGGTTTTGGGTTGCAGGTGCAGACATGCAGATGAGTTTTAGCATAGTGCACATAGTCCAAAGTCTCGTAGCCGCACACACAGATTCCTGGTAGATGATATTTCTGTTTAGCTTTTAATTTCCCGTAATTTAAATTGTTTTAAATTATTATGGGAATTGGCAACGTTACAGAAGGTGTTTTGGTCAACCGAAACAAGGATTTTAGGATGACCGAATCCAAAATTCGGTCAACCATTTTGGGTGTTGATACCCAATTCGGTATACCGAACTGGTTTGGTCTGCCGAATCAGACTGTTGGGCCATATGATTAAATGTACATGAAAAATGACAAATAAAAGGTTTGAATGGATAATGGGCATGTATTAATAAGGTTTTCCCCATGTGGATGACATAAAGGAATATGAAATTCAAATAAATAAAATTGAATATGGTTTTGGGCTTGAGGCTCCGAAGATGAACAGAAATTGATAAATGCTTGGTTTAATGTTGTTTTAATGGATATGATTGCATGGTTTTGCATGATTATGAGCCCGGGTCAAAATGGAGAGTCGTGTTTTCATGGAAATGATCCCCTACCATGAAAGGAGAATGTGTAATGGTTTTAAAAGAAAATCCATGAGTTTTGAAAAAAAATAATAATAATGTGTTCTAGAGGCACGTGGGGCTGTGACAGCAATTTGGTAGGAATATGAGACTCCAATAAAACCAATTGTCAAATACGACCATAGTTGTCTGTGTGGGACCATGAGGGGTTGGTGTCAGCAAATTGATAAGATATCAATTGTCAGATATTACTGTGGTCATCGAGTTTGAGACGGTGCAAGCTGTGCCTAGGCATATAAGCCATGTGTTTGGGTCACCAATGGGACGTCAGAAAAAGACGTATCCCCATGCATATGAACTGAAATTGAAGCCTATTGGCTAAGGCGGTGTCCTTCGGCGTGGGGAAGTTCACTGCAACAGTGCAGGGAGGTAGGAGAAAGGGTGTCCTCACCTATTGCCTATGTATTTGGTTACCTCTGATTAAGATAACACTAATAAGAAAAGTGGAAATAAGATGTGTGGTTTAGCTAGAATTAGACTTATGGCTTGTCTTCCGATTCTTGTGACAAATCAGAACTATGTTTTAACCAGTCGCCAGCCAATGTAAATGGTTTTATTTTGAGTCCTGTGAGGCCATGTGTTTTAGGCTGGATCTGGTTGAGAATGTGTATTTCTCGAAAAGCATAAAAAGGATAAAAATGCTTGAATTGAAAAAAAGAGAATGTGAGCTTTTGAAAAAGGCATGTTTTGGATTGAGATTCCAAATGTTTTAAAAAGAAATGATGTTTTGAACTGGATTTTGAGTACCACATTTTGTAATGGTCTAAGCTTGTGTTTTCTCGTTGTTTTGCCGTCGTTTTCTATGTGGGGCGCGTACTGGGTGACTTGGATGTCATTTACGCGTGTTTTGTTTAGTTTTAGGTGTAGGTGGTGTAGTTCGGTTCCAGTGCCCGTGTAGGAGCCACTAACCGCTCATTGTTCCTTGAGGTGAGGCTTAGTTAGTTGCAGTTGTTTATTTAATGCTGTAATTATTGTTATTGCTTGTGATACTATGATTTAGGTAGCGTACCTGGATTCAAGGCATTACAGAGTGGTATCGGAGCTAAGGTTACACCTAGTGCACTGGCTTGGTGATGTCCTGTCTAGTGGCTCAGTAGGACTGCATAGTAGAGAGTCTTTGCACTTGATTTTGGTTGTTGTTTTCCCTTGTTTGATCATCTGATCTGTCTAAGACAGATCTTAGTTGCTAGACCAGCCAGGGGCACGTGCCGCCTAACTGAGTGGCAACATCCTTTGTTGCCTACATTATTGGCGATGAAATCTAGCGCCTCTTTTAGTGGCAACGTCAGGCAGAAACGATTTCGACGCCTTGTTTACAAGGTGGTTTGGTTGTGCTTGCATGCTTATGAGTTACAGGGTTACAGATACAGTCGTGGGTCTTTTTTTTATTAGTTAAACAGAGTTGTAAGCATTTTCTTTGTGTTCATTTGCGTTCGAGTCTATTTTTTCTTTTACATTCCTAGACACTTGTAGTGGGGTACAGTTTAGTGTTAGAAAGAGTCTGTATCTTTTCTTTTCTTTTCTTTTTTTGAGTTATTTGTAATAAACCATCAAGGGCATTGGTCAAAGATGGTGGATGCACACTACTCCTACATGAATCCTTTTACACGCCAACCATGTCAAGCGTAGTCCAAACCACAACGAGCATCATGACTATTCGAACATCTGTAGCTTGAGCATGTGGTAGTGCTATGGAATGATGTAAACACTTATTCGATCCTTCAGATCCACATGGGGACCAACTTTCTGATAGAGGGAGTAAAAGAGGGGGAGTGGGAGAGATGAGCTATGCCCAATCTTGAAGTACCCCTCTACCGATCAATTCCCATGCATCACCTGAAGGGGTAATTAGCCAAGTCCATCAATCCATGGCCCATTCCAATCTCTCTAGCCCACAAATTCCAAATGTCCATGGATCCTCCCCTGCTACTTAGGTCCAATAGCCACATCATTTATGGGAAATACATACATTGTATCAACAAGTCCAAGGATAAATTTTCCAACACAAGGCCTAATAGCACAATCTCCCGCTCAATATTCCACTATGTCGGTCTACTCCTCGGTCCCACAGGTTGCACCACCTCTATCAAGTCACCCTTCATATCCTTACCTAGAGGCAACCTGACCCTCGCTCATGCAATATTCTGCAACCTCAGTCTATTCTTCTGTCTAACAAACTACATGGACCCCGTTGGGCTACCCTTCACATCATTACTTAGGGGGAACTCCATCCTACATAATGATCCAATCCTCTTTCCAACCTCAATTTGGCACTCCTCAACCACAAAAGTTCTATCAACCTCAAGGGTACCAAGGCCAGGGGTAGACAACTATTCTAAGCTTGGACATCAAGAGAATGATATCAGAAGCACTCGTAGAAACTAGGGTCACTTCAAAAACATCGGTCGACTTGTATTCTTCCAAGATCCCACCTTTCACTTTGCCATTGGGTTTCAAAATGCCCAAAATGTAGGAGTATGATGGGATAGGTGATCCACAAAACCATCTAGCTACATTTACCATAGATACCTTGCCTTATCAATATGACAATGGGTTGATGATATACCTCTTCTTTAAGAGTCTTGAAGGAGAAGCATTGATGTGGTTCAACACGCTCACTGCCTATGACCTCAGCAACTTCAAGTTTGTGTTGGACAAGTTTCTATAGTAATATACCCATCACTTTTAGCACAAGGCCACGATTACGAACCTCCTCGTCGAAATGATGAAACCTGAGGAGGACTTCATCACCTTTGCCAGTAGGTGGAGGGACATCACTGCTAGATCCGAATGCTACATCCTAGAATGCCATGTAGTCGAAATCATAGCCCAAAATACAATTGGTGCATTAAAAGTGGGCTTATTAGTGGGCGACTTCCAAATGTACTCTCAGTTGTACAATAGAGCCACATGGGTCCTTCGTAATAAATTTTTAAGTATTTAATTACTAAATTTTGTCAATTTAGATTTAATTAGTTAATTGTGTAGTTTCTGTGCTGTTGCGTAATGCTAGGGCATTACAACACTTGACACAGTAAACCGCTGTCAATGTTAGAAGAGCACAATGAACGCCGCTACGCCGTTGTAGACACCCCAATTTTGCAGGATTGTAGGTAGTCTTCTTTGGAGTGGAATTTTGGTTGCTAGGCTCTCAATCACTTTTCCCTAAAGCCAACTCGACATCTTAACCTAGTTTTACCCACAAGACTAGCCCAAACCTTTGTTTTGATCTAAAACCCTAGTGGACAATCAATACAATAAATCATACCCTAAACCCTAGTTATACCCCAAGCTCATAGGTACAGGCCCATGCAGAATCCTCCAAGCCCACAAACCCTAACCGTGTAGAATCTACTATCTTCATACATGAGGAGGGGGAGAAAGGAGAAGTTACCCTACCAGCCACCTCTTCCGATTTCCTTCCTCTTCCAGCCAAGCCAACACCTTAAGCACAGTCACGTCCAAAGCCAGCCTATCCTTTTTTTTTCCTCCAACCCAACAGTCAATCATCGGACCAGCTCCCACGCCATGATCCATGCAACATAAAGGGAGAGAGAAGAAGAACGCGTTTGGAGAAAGGGGAGAGAACCTAGGCAGTGGAGGGGGAAGGAACGTGGTGCACTCAGCTCAACCCACAAAGCCTTTCTCCTCCGTCAGGCCAAATAGCTCTCCTATTTAGTCCTCTCCCATGTTGAACCCACGCAATAGAGAAGGTGCTCGAGCAACCCTACATCAGCCCTAGCCAAGCTCGAGCCCTCCGCTGCAGCTCGTGATCATAGCAGCCACATCCCGTGATCTGAACTATGGACCCGTGTCACCAGTTGCCTCTTCACGAGCTCAGGTGACCGTCGATCACCTCTGTTGGCATCCAGGCAAGCAGCGAGGGAGGTGCATGGAGGGCAGCGAGGTTGTTAGTTTGTTAGAAGAGTTGTTAGTTCGTTAGGGAGTTGGTTGGGATTTTGTTGAAGTCTGTTAGGGGTGTTGGTGGGTTGTTGCAGCTGTCGGCGACTTCACCTATAAAAGAGACAGCAGTGTGAAGAAGAGGGGGAGGAGGTGATTACGGTGATCCCAAAGTTTAGTGCTTTCCTCCCTTGGCTATCTAGTGCACGCTAGCTAGCTCGGGTCCTTTCTCCAGCCTGCTCTGATCATCTTCTCTAGCTTCGATGTCCCAATCGCGCCAGCTCCGACCAACTCGCACGACTGTTCTAGGCTTTCCCATGCCAAACAAAGGCCTTGCTTGGGGTCCTAGATCTCCATTGAACATCTGTCGGGCACCCCTGACTCTACATTGGCCCCCTCCAACACCATAGAGCATCATCCGTCGGAGAAGACATTGTCATTGGGGCGGCAAGCTTATCATATGTAAGTCCTCATCTTTGAGCTCTTCCCTCCCTGCCTTGCCAATTCGATCATCTTTCCCTTCATCCATTTTACCTTTCCTAGCATGTAATCGGCACCCCGGAGTCTCCGTTTTCTCCCACAGTCAGGCTCGCTGGCGAGACTGAGCCGACAGCGAGGTAGGTCGAGAGGGACATGCACGCATCCCACCCCCCCTCCAATGACTTGTGCACCTTCCTAAACTCTTCCTTAACCTTCTAGAGGTCTCCAATTGCTACACTAGAACCTCTGTTCACCTCCCACAGTCAAGCTTGCCGGAGAAGACAGAGTTTGCGGTGAGGTAGATCGGGAGGAACATACATGCATCCCTCTTGACCTCTGACCACTTGCATCGCTTCCTCTTCACTCCCTCAACCTTCCTAAGGTGTGAGTTGACACACCGAAGCCTCTGTGTGCTCCTTGTAGTCGAGCTCACTGGCGAGATCGTATCAACGACGAGGTAGGTAAGGGAGAACACTCACACAGTCTTCCTCACATCCATGCGCCTGCACATCCTCCTCTCCTTCCTGTCGACCTTTTGGAGGCATCAGATCATCGATCCACTACCTCCAGCAGCTTTTCCCTCTTTGAGCTCGTTGTCGGAATCGCGACATTAGGGAGCGAGGTGGGGGAAGGAATCTGGCCGTCTAATGCTCGATCAGAGCCGATAGATCTTCTCATCCTTCTTCCTTCTTGCTTCCCCAGTGGTTGGATGCATGATCAGATGTCGAGGAAGCCCAGGATGGCTTTCCAAGTAGTCATCGTCGGTGAGATTCAGTCGCTGGCGACCGTTGTTTCTTTTTTTAAAATTTCTTATTAAAACTCTTTCTTCTTTTCTTTCCTTGCACTTAGGTCTTGACATTTTGCATTCTCGCCCCTGCATTTACCTATGTTTCATTTTATTTTCTTTTTTGGTAGGTTTTCAATTTGGCCCTTGTACTTTTCTTTTATTAAGTCTCAAGTCTTCAAATTTCTGATAGAAACCTTTAGACTTCTTTATTTCAGTCATAAGTCCATTGATTTTGTACATTTAACTCTTGACTTCTTTTGAACTACACTGAACACATATTTTTTCTGGCACATTCATAGATTAGACCCTGGGAATTTCTATTTTCACTCACAAATACATAGTTTTGCACATACAACCCACAGTTTCTTTTAAATTACACTAAACACATATTTCTCTGGCACATTTACAGATTAGACCTTGGGAATCTCAATTTTTACCCAAAATGCACAATTTTGCACATTTAACCCTAACTTCTTTAAATTTGCACATAAATATGTTTATTGGCACATTTGTAGCTTAAACCTTGAATATCTTAGTCTTTACCTAGAAACATGTATTTTTTACACAAAGGCCCCTAGAAACTTGCTTATTCCATCCATGCATTCATTTGTACATCTTGATACTTTTTTTA
The DNA here is from genome assembly GCA_024699735.1 of Posidonia australis. Classification (NCBI taxonomy): domain Eukaryota; kingdom Viridiplantae; phylum Streptophyta; class Magnoliopsida; order Alismatales; family Posidoniaceae; genus Posidonia; species Posidonia australis. The sequence goes on along the minus strand of JAMKQA010007617.1, from coordinate 24,578 downwards.
CATATTCTCATGCATATCTTCTTGCATCTTGCACACACATTTTAAGCTCATTTCAAACTTTATCTTCACATTGTTTTCCAGATTTCCTATGAGTTTTATGGTTTTGATTTGATTTTGATTTTTATCGCCTAAGGACGTACAGTAAAGCGGCATTTTCAATGCCTACATTGTCTTTCAGATTATTTTCCTTATCATTTCTATTTTATTCATTGTTTCTTGGAGATTTGTCATATTTTCGCATTCATCTTAGGCATGTGCATTAGAATTAGACAAGCAAACTGAAACTAGATCATAAGCAAGCGGTTAACCTTGAAAGACCGAATTCTTCAACCGTATGGGGTGCCTAACACCTTCCCCTTGCGTAACAAGGATCCTTACCCTTTCTCTAGCCTGCAATGGCTAAGTGTTGCATCCATTTGGCACGAAGCACGCACGCATTCATTTGCATAGTTTTCTCGCATTCGTATGTATCTTGGTTTTCCTCGTCTTTCCATTAAAAGACTAAGTGGCGACTCCTTTCTTTATCCTTTCCTTATCATTATCTGGTGTTTTTTAGTTGAGTTTCCTCCCTCGGATTCACCATCTTTGCTGTGATCATATCGGAATTCTTCGAGTGTTTCCATGCATCGAGGAGTCATGTAGGGTTCTACTAGCATGGTCACAGTTGTCCCACCACTTGCTCACCTCATCTTGCTGCCATGCTGACTTTGCTGCCTTCCACGGTGCCCTCTTACCTTGTCAAATGGCATCGCTCTCCTGCCATGCCCTGCGGCTACGCTCTCAGATGGTTGTCGGTGGTTGATGGCAGCAATCGACGACAAAACGAAAAGGGTATAAATAAGAGAGGAGAGGAAGAGGGGAGGCATTGAACCTGAGTAACCAGAGAGGGCCAAAAAAGAGAGGGAAGAGGGGGAGGTTTGAGAGCAAGAGAAAGAGAGAAGAGGGAGAGGGCCGAGAGAAGTGTCTAGAGCTTGTTGAAGGCCGAGGGACTCACTGGAGAAGAAGGGGGCCTCTAGAATCCATCGACACTACATGTTCCACCCGCTTTCCTTCTCTTTTTTTGCTGATTTTAGTGATAAAATTGTAGAATAGCTCGTTTCCTATTGTGTGGAAGTAATTCCTAAATTTTAATGAATTAATAAGAATTTTACTGTGAATTTCAAGTATAATTGCTACAGGGTTTACATAATGACCTCTTTAGCTTTGAATTTTCGTATATTGAGTTATACAATGTGGTTTTCAGTGATTTTTAACCCAAATGGTAGAAGACTTACAGCCCTTTAAATCCATGTATTTTGCTAAATTTTTAAGGGTCTAGAAATAGGTTTGCTGAAGGCTCCCACTTAAGGCGATTTTAGACGGAATTGCACTGAGTTACTGGTCTGGAAAATCTACCTAGGGCACGCACATAGGTGGCACACATTCCCAGAGCTACCCTGCCTAGTCGTGCAGACAGTTTTAATGAATAAGGATGTTTTGATCAGTTTTGACCATTATAATTGTGGATTTGGTTTTTGAAAATGTTTTTTGTGATGAAAACATTTTGAAAAATAGTTTGGAAAAGGAAATACATGTTTTGAAAAAGGTTTTCCGAAGTTTTTGGTCGGATCCACGTAGCAGTAGGGAAGTAACCGATGGAGTAGGGAGATAGGATCTCAACAAAGTTAGTTTCGAGTCTTAAGGTGCGGTCGTCAATGACGAGTCTGGGTGAAAAAGACCATTACTTTGTTGTGGAACTGTAGAGCTCGGGTGAAAGAAATCGGATTACCCAGTATGCTTGGTATTGGCAAGGTCTGGGGTTGAAGTCTTCAGGTGCTTGGGCACCAAATGGCATCGTAAGGACGCACCCCGTGCGTATTAAGACCAGTATGGTATTGTGAGGCTTGTTGACCAAGGCAGTTGAATCCTTGCACGGGGTAGTTCACTTCGGTAGTATAGTTGAGAGAAGTAAGAGTCTTCAACAACTATTTGTAGCCAGGTCAGTGACACAATAGGTTTTGTTCGAACTATGTATGATTTCTTAAATGGTTTCAGACAAAAAATTGAAATTGTAAATGCACGAAGTGGTTTATAAAAGTGCATATGTTTTCAAGGAAAATGAGTATGATTTGAAAAGACATGTTTGCAAAGTAAATTTCCAAAAAGTTATAAATAAGCTTTATGGATTTGATATTCCTTTTGTTCTAATTTTGACAACCGTGACTTGTGGGTTTCTTGTGGTTTTCACCGTGGTTTTTTGGTGGCACGTATTGGGAGACATTGAGTCACTTACATGTGTTTGTTTAGTGTTTTTGTTCCAAGTACAGATTAGAAGTGCAGTCCAGTTTTGGTGTAAAGATTTTAGAGCCACTTAGCCGCACATAGGTTTTGGGTAGTTAGTTTAAGTTATTTTGTTGTTAATCTTAGTTTTTTTAATGCTTGGGTAGTATTGGTTCTAGTTTGTAGCGCACTTGGGCATTACAATTACATAATAAACTATAAAACATTTCAATTAAAAATTCTTTATCTTTTTTAAATGTTTTATAAATTATATTTTTAGTAGTATTCCTAGATTAACCTTTAAATTATGGGTTAAAACAATTTTGTACATAACTTTCAAATCTTTTATTTTCAGAAAAATTAAATGGTTCTTCATTTTGTAGTATAAATTTTGTTAGATCTTCTTTTACTTCTTGTACACTATATTTTCAATTTATTATTCAACTAAAACTTACGTGTAATTTAGGTTGCCTTAAACTTGTTTTATTATTTTTGTTATAAACAGCTATACATTTTGTTAAATGCCTAGATATATGTTCTACACCCCCACTCTTAGGACAAGTGTATCCTATACCACAATAATTACAATAACATCTATTTTCATTAGTAGGGTCTATGGTTACATGTTTTCGAACCTATGAACTTTGTTTCCTAGATTTTATTAATGCTTGTAAATTGTGTGTGGTTATGGTTTGAGACTAGTTTGATTCCTAGGTAGGGTTATAATCATGACTTCTTACATTTTCATGTTAGTGATATTTCATTATAATGTATAAAAAATTGATAACAAAAAGAAAATCCTTGATCCGAAAACCCAAAACCCAAATATGTAAGGATTAGAAGTAAAAGGAGAGAGAGATTAGAAGTAAAAAGAGAGAGAGATTAGAAGTAAATAATTTTTTTTGTTGATGGAGCTAGCAAGCCACAGACAAGGAGGCTAGAGTACGAAGAGAGTTGAATAGTTAGATACTAAAGTCTAGAGACTGAAGTATTGTTGATGGAGACTAGAATGAAACTTATATTGCACACAAATGAGAAGAGTAGTAGAGAAATTTGAGATTGAAGAAGTTTAGAAAATGAGAGAGTTGTAATAAAGAGATTGAGAAAATTAAGAAGAGTGGAGAGTTGTGTGAGAAATGAGAAGTTTAAAGAGTTATTTATAGTAGGTAAAAGAAAAAAAAAGAGAATAAAAAAGAAAGTCATCTTTCAAAATGAATGTTGGCAAACACCAACATCCAAAAAATGATCATTGGGTTAATGTTCAAGTGGACGTTGGCCCAACATCCTTTTTTCTTTTTTTTAAAGTGGGTTGGCCCTACCCAGCTAGGCCTGATCCAATGACTAGGCCTAAATGGGTCTAACCTGCTAGGCCTAGGCCTTGAGCCAGGAATGGCTCGTGCCCCGATTGGGGCTTGGGCCAACCTAGCTTGGATTTCTCTTGGACTGAGCTGGACTAGACGGCCGAAGGTCGACCTGGCCCGTATTACATGTCTAGGTTGTGATTTGCATGTGTTCAACCTTCTTTGATAACTTCACACATTGGGTGTTAGGACTGTTAATGGATCAAGAATCCATTAATCCATTTGACCTGATCTGTTAATTGAGTTAACAATTTGAATCTATTGAAACCCGTTTGATCCTAACTCATTAACCCAAAATCTTAAAGGATTAGGTCATGGGTGAAATATATTACCTCACCCATTAATTAACTTGGTAACTTGATAATGTTGAATAGTATTACATATTTCGTATTTTAATTGATTTGATGTTGATCTATTATAATTTTGAAACTTATAATTTTTTGAATTTATCAGATAAGTAAGCTTGTAGAATATTATGAAGCATTTTTAGATAGAGATGATAGAATTCTATCTCTTTCATTGTATAAAATTGTTGAATTTTAAGTGTATTTTTTTATTTTTTAGATGAACATTTGACCCATTTTAACTTGTTAATCTAATCAAACAGTTTTCTCAAAATATGTTGGGTTAGATTATGAGTCAAGAGTTGAAAAAAAAGGTTATCACCCAGCCAGTAACTTGTGAGGAAGAAACAAGTTAGGTATCGAATTGACCTTTAACTTGACCTAAGCCAACCTGTTGACAGCCTTATTGGGCGTGTTTGTTTGGGAGGAGCCATAGGTCATGCAACTCCTGAGGTTTGGGGTGTACATGGGTCTGGGCTGACCCGAAAATCGAATCAACCCGAATCGCGTGATTGGGTTGGATTGGGTTTTTTTAATCATAGATTGGGTATGGGTCAGAAAATTCCAAACCCCAACTTTGTGGATTGGGTGTGGGTTTTAGGCTTGGGTTACCCAACCTGATCCAAACCTGAAAGTATATATATATATAATAGTAATTATTTATATTTATAAATATATAATATATATATATATAATTTTTAATCTATAAAAGTATAAAATATTAATCACATCTTCTTTTTTCACTTCTCATGCTTGGTACTTGTATATATTTTATAGGCAATATTAGTAAAGCTATTTCTGTTTGTTAAGCAACTATACTTTTATTAGCTATTTTTGGATCAATAAACCATGAATTATCCTTTAATTTTTGCAGTCTGCTGGTCCTTTAGTTAAGTTAGCATCATTCTCTTGTACTCTTGAAGAAAATTATTATTAGATGGCTAAGCAACATTGATGTATCACATGTTAATTTTTCTGACTTTTAATAATGGATGAGTTTATTATCATTTTTTTTGTAATTAATAATATATGAGCTTATATCTTTTTTTGTATAAAATTCAAGTGTTATAAAACCCGAGAACGGACCCGACTCAACCCGAAGTTTGTGGGTTGGGTTGGGCTGGGTTTGGATTAGGTATGGATTCAAAATTATCCAACCCAAACAATATGGATTAGGTAGTGAGTTCACTCCTAATCCGACCCAACCCGACCCATATACACCCCTACTTGAGGTAGTTGGAATTTGGAGCTATAGCAAACAACCAAATTTCAAAACGCTCACAAGTCAAATCCAAGTTCCCATTACTATAGCCACAATAAGAAAAAATGGAACTGATTTTTACCTACTCCTAGTAAGAGGTGATAAATTCTCTACCAAAACGACGAAGTTGTCAATAGTCAAACCTCTAAATAACATTAAAAACTTGTTAGTTATTATAACTTTGGCCATCATCATGAATGTAAAAACCTACCTTTCCCTTAATACAAACGCTTGCCCTTTCTTCTCTCCTCTCCTATCTTGCTAGTGCTCTCTTCCATTGAACAATGGCCATTAGAAAAAAGGCTAGATACACCTCTTCTAAACACTCTTTTTAAGAACAAGTCGACATTCATGCCAGTAAAAACGTCCAATGACAACGACCCTATAGTCATGTAACACCAACTGTTGTGCATAGAGGTAGTGAGATGATCCTTGTAACACTTTCGATCACCTTATTATTTTCTCAACTATGCATATATAGGTAGTGGGTTTATTTATCATGCCAACAAACATTTGATTTTATGGTTGTTCTTATGCTCCAATCATGATTTTTAGGCTTTTTTCAAAGAAAGGATTGATGGAAACTCTAGTTGTAGCTCTCTCTGTAATTTTGGAAGTGCGATTTTTAGAATATTTGAACAATTTCAACTTGATTCAAACTGATTTTATGATTGTTTTTATATCTTTGAATCATTTATTTGTGCTCATTTTCTTGAGTAGCTCAACATAAATTAGTAAAGGTTATTTTCTAATTAGAATTGCTTGTTATTGACATCAAAAAAATTTGAACTTAATATAGGCCAGATTGAGCAAATAGGTCACTATTAATATCAAGAAATTTTGAGCCCAATACAAGGCCCAACCGAGCTGATTTAGTGAACAGGTTGTTAAGGGTAGACATGCAATTTTAGGCCCAATACAAGCTCATGGAGCATTAAAGTCCATCAAAATTAGACTCAATATTGTACAACACATCTCCACACAAACACGTTGGACCCACCAATCCATCTACAAGATCGAACGTGTCAAAATCCCACCACTTGCATTCAAATGGGAAGTATTTCAAAACGTTGAAATATTACCATGAAGTACTGCACCAATTCGTCAAGCTAACAACAAAGTAGCGAGTGTAACCTTCTAATTTCACTACATGCATTCAAAAGTGGAATTATTTTGAAAATGGCAGAAGATATTGCTAAGATAATTTACTCTTGGATACTTTGAATTTAAATTCAAAAATATTCCAATTTGAATGAGGATAAGTGTCCTTCCTGTAAATATAGGCCTTTCTCCTTTCTTGAAGAAATGACAAAGGGAGGAGCTACCAAGAGGGGAGACACGAGCTACCAACAAAGAGGCAAAATCACCTACATCTAGAGAGGCACACAATTCGATACAAGACAACCATCAACACATGAAGGCTAAGATAGAGTCCTTGACACCAGCAGCCGGGACAATCCTTGATACAACACTCACCCATATGCCTGCATCCAACCAGATTCAAGGAAAAAGGTAACAATGTAACGACCTAGATTTGGAAGTAGTATTTTGGCTAGATATTTTAATGGAGTTCTGGGTCATTAGACACTGGGTCCCCTGCGTTTAGTGTGAAACGCAACTCTGGCAGTGTTCTATGCTTGGATTGTAGATTTCTGGCCCATTGATGTTGTGTGATTTGGTGCTATACCGGCTGTCATAAGAATTTTGTGGATTTATTCAGGGCTGTGGAGTTTGGATGGTGTGCTTGGTGGCTGCTAGCACGAGCCACGTGGGCGAGGAGTGGTCATGTCGTTTGGCTTCATGCTCATGGCTTCCTTTCTTTCTCTTTCTTCGTTTGGGCCCCACTCCTTCCTCTTCTTCTTCTTCTTCTTCTTCTTCTTCTTCTTCTTCTTCTTCTTCTTCTTCTTCTTTGTCGTCTCCTTCTTAAGGAAGGAGAGACAGAGAGAGAGAGATGAGACGGGAGAGTGAGGGAGAGATAAGTGAGAGGGCCGAGAGAGAGAGAGAGATGGACAGGGGGAGCTCGCCGCCATCACGAGGAGGAGGAGAAGAGGAGTTGCTCGTAGCCAGGGAGGGGGGGTGCGCTGTTGTTTGCCGCTTATTGTCGTTGCGCCTTTAGTGGAGGCACACACCTTGTAGGTTTTCTTTTGGTTCCAATTTTAGAACATAGGTGCATGATAGTGCGCAAATATTTATAGTGTTTTTTTTAAAGATTTATTGTGCCATTTATGGTCGTATTTATTGTGTAGGGTGAATAGTGCTTCCTTTGTGTTTTCTGTTGATTTCTTGAGATCCGCTTGATGGATCTCTATGTTGCTTATCTGATTTGGAAGATCTCGTCGAGATCTTCATTTTGATATATGACTTGCATGGTTTGTGTGGGTGGTTTGTAGGATTGGATTTTGGGTCCCATTTCAGGGTGCCCACTGTCGCCTGGTTCGGCATATCGAATTATTTTGGTATGTCATTTTTGCTACAGATTGTCTCCTTGACCCTTGGTTCGGTCGACCGAATTCATTCGATCTGTCGTTCTGGAAGTCTTGGGTGTTGACAGAGCTCCTGGTTCGATCGATCAGTCGTTTTTGGTCTATCGAATCAGGGGACTTCGGTTGACTGTGTGGTTCTTCGATCTACCGATCTGGTGCTTTGAGCCCAGGTTTGGTCGACCGTTCCATTTCGGTTTGTCACCAGGCTCTGATCTTGAATTAAGATGTTTTATTATTTTGATTAATATATATAGATATAAGGGTATATATATATATATATTAATCCTAGGGAGATAATTATAATGACATAAATGGTTAAGATAATCATTTGAATGATTGTAGGATTTACCTAAAATGAATTAGCAAGAGATCATTTTGGATATAGTAAAAGATGATATGATTTAGAAATAACAGGCTTTCCCTCAGAAGGTTTAGACTGGACTTTAGGGATCATGATATCATCCCTAGGTCTAGGATTTGTGTAATTTTATGTGTGATGCGCTTAATAGAGTATTCAGTGACACCGTTCCGGGTGTTTGAGCCGATTTGGCTGTACTCTCGAGGGACACGAGCTAGTAGGTGTCTTACACTTGAGTGCCAGAGCATAGAGTTCTAGTTGTGGCTGTCCAATTATTTATGTTTTTCTTTAGTTGTGGTCGTGGGTTGAACATGGTGCTCCTAAACTCAGACGCTGCTATGGTGTTTTTGCCTGGGCCTAACAGGAGAGCTGTCGAGGCTGTATTTGTTTTGTGGTCTCTCAACCTTTAATTTCTGTGCCGCTACTGGGCACAGTGTTTCTTAAGTTTAAAAGATATTTAATGGTTTTCAAAATGGTTTTTCAAAAAGAGAGTTTTAGATAGAGAAAAACACAGATTTGAAAATGGTTTGAAAAGAGTTTTCCGATGCTTTCTGTTTGTGGTGGGCCAACAGACTAAGGCAAGTGTTCGTTGGGTCTTGGAGGTATGACACTCCTTGACTGTTGTTCGTGGGGCTAAGATTGAGGTTCGTGGGTTGCGGTGTTTGTGGCATGACGCGTAGGTATAATACTCCTACTGTCGTTGTGAGCACTAAGGCTCAGGTGTTGTCGGATGTGGAGGTATGAAACTCCTTCCTGAGCACTGTGTGGAGGATGTTGTGAGGAGGTGTATCTTGTGGTGGCCAATGCAGGTGGGATGTATGCCCCATAGCTGATAGCGTCCTAAGAGATAGGATTGCCTTCCTAGGAGGGGTTGGCTTTGTGAGGGTTCTCCAGGCAAAAGAATCACAGAATGGTGATTTCTCCTGCACGGGGTAGCTTTACCGTGGTAGTGTGGACATTGTTGGTTGTGCATCGATGGACTACTTGTGGCTAGTGTTTTTTGCTTGGTACCGGACAGTTCGACACACTGTTTGTGTTTATGGTTTGTACGAAGTCTTGGTTCAGGAAATCAGACTCTAGGCCTAGAGGAGGCTGTGGTTTCGTACTTGCTGAAGTGTAGTGCTTTGGGAGCAGTGACTTCGTAGTTTTGGTCTAGAGTAGGCCGTGGTTTGGGAGTAGAGGCTCCATGGCTTTTGTATTGTGTTGGTTTAAAGGGGACCGTGTTGCGCAGAAGAGACTTTCTATGTTTGTTTTGGTACTTGCTGTGGGTGTTCTGGATATTATAGAGGGTATTCAGGCACTGTTGGCTGTCAAGTCCCTTAGAGAGCTCATGGGACCAGACTGTGTATTTTGTGTGGTTTTTGTGTTTAATTTGGCAAGAGTGGCCATTTCAAATATGTATAAAGGTTTTAAAAAGTGCATGCATATGATTTTAAAAGGAAAAGGAAAAGAATAGTTTTAAAGACATAGTTTTGTGGTTTTGTAGCCTGTCGGGTGATGGTAGACTACCTGGTTTGGTATTGCGCCGTCTGGGAGGGATGCCAGTACTTGTGTGCTAGGCTTCAGTAGATTGCCTTTGGTTTAGCGGCATCTAGGTGGGATGCTTGTGTTTGGTTGCCTTCAGTATAGGTTGCCGAGTTACTAGGTGGGGTGCGTATTGGGTGACCGTTGAGTTGTCACTCACATGTGCTTTGTTTTTGTGTGTTTTGACAGGTGTAGGATAGTAGCAACTAGTTGCTAGTGCATATAGGAAGAATTACACTGCCATACATCAAGGATCTAGGTGAGTATTTAGTTCAGTTTACTTTTGTTGTTTAATGGATTTATTTTACTATTGAAAGTATTTAGCCTTAGCTACATTAATAGTGTAATTGTTGGTTAATAATAAAGATAAAAATAATTAAATAAAAATTTGTAGCTAGGTTTAATGGTAGCGACTTGGGGCTCATTACAAACAAGGAGAAATATCTCTTGATATTGTAAGGTTTTCGTTATCCTTTTCGCAATAACTCCACAATAGAGCAACATATGCACCCGAAATGCATGTATACGATCGATCGTCATTAATGAAATGTTGAAAGCACACATGTTTTTTGTTGCCACTATATGCAATATCACATTTTATATTATTTGAAAATATATTCGATTGTACAAATCCATATGCTTGATAGTTGATTTGTTGCTTCTATATGCAATAACATATCCAGTATTATTTAACAATACATTCAATAATACCAATCTACACTTTGCCCCATAATCAAATGCACATGTTCAACATTACATTTGAATATACATGAAAATGATATGTGATTATACTTGACACTCATTTGTTACAAACAACGTCTAATTTGCCAAGATATAACTTGTTTGGCTTTCAGACTCATTGCTCAAGACACAATTCTTGTTCAGTGTTAAACTGATTGTATTCGAAGCATTCAACCTTGAACTGGACTGACCGATTGATCCAATATCACCCACATCAATAAATCATGCTAAATCGTGTATTTTTATCGACAATATATTTGATTGTACATACATTTGATATCGTATTTTTTTCTTCACAATAGGTCATTTATTTTCATTGATATTATGTTTAATTATACATATATTTAATCAGATGCATTGTATCTCGTCACTATATTCAAGCACACATGTTCGATACCACATTCAAAGACATAATACCATGTGTTGTTCAGCCTCGAACAAGGTCAGTTGACTAACACCATATTTGCATGTTCGACCTTATATTCAAACTAACATTAAAAAAACCTTGCATTGTTTGGCCTCAAACAAGCCGAGCAACCAATCCCATGTCATGGTCACCTATATGACACGTGACGACCGAACGAATCAATAACTACTCGGCCATGGTTTTGTTCTGCATGGCCTGGTGCTCATTCTACTCAGTCTTGGTTCTGTCCACTTGGCCTTTAAAGCCAATCACTCTAATTAGAATGAACTTGTATGACAATCATATGTTAACTTCAATCTTATATTTGAACCCATATGAAAATCACCCATTTGACATTATAATCGAACAAATGTATGACAATCATATGTTAATTTCAACCTTATATTTGAACCATGAAAATTAGTGGTTTGACACTATATTCAGATGCATATATAACAATCATATGTTAACTTCAATCTTATATTTGAACTCATATGAAACTCACTGGTTTGACACTAAATTCGAACACATAAAAATCATATGCTAACTTCAACATTATATTCAAACATATATGGAAATTACATGTTAATCTTGACATCATATTCATGATTGCATATAAATCTTTTCTTGTTTGCCATTAATGCGTTAATCCTTATGCTATAATCTTTCTCTCTTATAATTCTGAAATACATATGCGATGATCATGAACAATGTTCTCCTATGGTAATTAACAGATCCTTATCAGAAGTGATCTAGGAGAAATTTGAACATTAAAATTCACGATAATACCCTGTGATTTATTAGAAAATTCAAATTCCACATCGGTGAGAAAAGAACTCACAAACATGATGACACGTTCAATGGGACGGTCGTCACACACATACACCGGAAGGAATTGATATCCCTTCTTAGTTTTGTATTAGCAACAGAGATGGCCACTAACAACACAAGCCCTGTGTACACCATCTAGTTTGGTAGCTTTCTACCTACCAACTACATCACATATACTATCCAATTCAATAACTTCTCACCTTTGCAACTCTTATACCAGACAGTGGTCACCTCCTTTGACTACAAATGTAACACCTCCATGCGCAACACAATAGTACCAATACTACTCAAATATTTAATTAAAGCTAAATTAACTAATTTCAGCAAATAAACAATTCAAATCTAACTACCTGAAATCTGTGTGTGGCTAAGTAATTCTAAAATTTTCACTAGAACTAGACTGTATTTCTGACTATGCACTTGGAACAAAAGTACAATAAAATCACATGTGAGTGACACTATTGTTACCTAATACGTGCCCCCAAAATTGAAACCGAACAAAACCCTAAGGAACTATAAAAGGCGTGAAGAAACACAAGTGTTGAAAAGCAAAACACATGATTTGGAAATTCACTTGACAAATCATGTCATTTTCCTTGAAATTTCATGTGTCTTTGCAAATCACTTTTCATGTGTTTTTAGAAATGATTCTTGACTAGAATCCAGCTCAAAACATGAGTCAATTCTCAATTCTCAATTCAAACTAGCTCAAACCATAAGTTACAACATAACTAGAATATGGTTAAAATCTCAAGCCAAGCCACAACTTGATTCTAGCTCAAAAACCACATTCATTGTCTGAACAAAAATTGTCATATCACTCTGGCCATAGGTGACCAACATGGCCACAAGTAGTCGACGAGGCTCTAACCCTGACCCCACTACATTGCTGCAGTAAACTATCCCATGTAAGAGTTTAACCACCCTAGCCGTAGTCTCATAGTACCACATAGGTAACATGCACGAGGTGCGTCCTTATGCCCCAAGGAGGGACTTCAATCCCAGACTCAACTTGCATCGGCACTAAGGGTAGTCTAGGTCTACCATTACTCCCGGCCCAGTCGTATCACAACTCACAATCGCGAGACTCACCCCTCATACCAAACTCGACAACCACAACCTAGGACACGTCTCCAACCACTCAAAGGTCTCAATACCCCTTATCGGTACAGTTTCTCGACTTTTGTGGTTCCTACAAAATCTCGAAAAATCCTTTTAAAACATATGCATCTCTTTTGGAAAACTTTTCAAAACTTTATTATCACAGAGTCCATTTTCCAGATATGTCATCATCATTTTCAAGCATTTATTCTCATAAAGCTACTGAAACAAGCAAACATAGTCTACTAAAAATTTGCACATTGCACTGGCCATCTGCAGCAAATGCCTATGACGCTTGCCCTCGTCGAAACATTTTGTGACCTGGTCCCACTACATGGTCGCACTGGTAGGCCTCGCTTACCAGTCGTGCTGTAGTTTTTACAGAAACTAGTAAGCTTAGAGCGGCAAGGAAACCACTGAATCTCGTAAAAATCATCGAAAAATTCACAGAGAAATCATCCAATGTTACCATACTCCAAATGTAACATTTCAAACCTTAACCTTCACACATAAACATGATTGATGGTAATTAATTAATGATTAAGTTATTTTTAATGAAGCTTACTAGCTAAGGTATGTGGTGACCCGAGGGAGTGCAAGACCAAAGATGAACATTTGATGCCTTAGTGCTATCGAGACCCCAATTCATAAGTTATTTCATGAATTATGAGTGTTTGGAATATTCTCTTTCTCTAGGGGTATTTACGTAAAATTCACACAAAAAGTTCAATAAAAAAATGCCTACGTTGGATGGTGGCTTAAATGCATGGCGGGGGTATCTCCCGCGTTGAAAAAAAAAGAGAGAAAGAAAGAAAGAGGAAGGCAAGAGAGAAAGTCGGAGTAGGGGAAAGGAAAAGAAAGAAAAGAAAGAAGGAGGAGGAGAAAGATGAGGGGAATGGAGAAAGAAATAAGAGAAAGGGGTGACTCGTTGCTAGAGGAGAAGGGAGAAGAAGAAGAAGAAGAAGAGGAGAAGGAAAGAAAGGTGGAGAAATGGCCAAGGCACACACCCCATTCATCTTGATTCTTTTCATTTAAGCTTAAGATTAGTAAATTCTGCAAGTGGGGATGATTTGGCCGCATGATATGAATTTTTTGGATTTTTAGTAGTTTTTGATGAATTTTAGAAGAAATCATGAGAAACGTCACTGCTAGGCATATTTGCGTCTTCTTGTTTCAGTTATGTATAACTTGAGCATGAGTATTGGAATTGCATGATTTTTGTGCCATTAGAAAGTAGACTCAAAGAGCTTTAATTCAGTATGTTACATGTTAATTTTCGTCTCCTATAGAAATATCAGCACATGTGTAAATATTGATGACCTATTAAGTATGCTAGATTGAGTCTTATAGCTTCAAGCATTTATATCTCGAATTATAGGTATGAGACTAGAATGAAACTTATCCTACTTGAAAGTAGACTTAGAATGCTTGATTTGAAAATTTTTATAAAATTTTTGGTTCACTAGAAGTTGGTCTACCAGAGGTCCAACTCCGACAAATGGATCTATTTCAGGGAAGATTTCAGTTTTCAGAAACTACGTGAAATGGCATACCGAAATTGTCCGATATGCCAAATCAGGGGATTTCAGCATACAGAATTTGAGTGGTATGCAGAATCAGGCCTTGAACTAATTTTGAGTATTTTAAGATTTGATCAATACATATATATATATGGGTGTATATATGTATTGATCTTGAAAAGATAATTAAAGTAGACACGTGAACAAGTAAGATAATCATTAGAATGGCTTTTGGAATGGCCTAAAAAGAATTAGCAAGATTTCATTTGAGACATAGAGGTCATAAAAGATAATATAACTTAGAAGTAATAAGTCTCCTCTCTAATGACTTAGAAAGAGGAATAGGGATCATGATGTAGTCCTTAAGCCTAAAGTTTGTTAGTTTTGTTATAGTGCACTAAAGGAGCTATTCAGTGGCACTTCCTAGTTTTGTTAGGCACTGATCTAACTGTGCTCCTAAGAGACACGAGCTAGTAGGTGTTCTACACCTTAGCATTAAAATATGGAAGTTCTGGTTAAGTTTGTTTAGGCAAACCTAGCGGAATTCTAGGACAGTTGCTTTAGTTTTAGTGTGACTAATTGGGCCTGAGAGGGGAGCTATCAAGGCTTTGATTTGAGCTATGATTTCTAATTTTCAGCTTTGTGCTACTTGGGCACAATGTTTTGTGGAAATTCTAGAAAAGTATTCAAATTATTTTGAAATAGATTTTGAAAAGGGTTTTGAGAACCAAAGAAATGTGTTGTTTTGCCTTTTTCAAAGGTTTAAGTGAATTGTCAAGGAATTTTAAGTAATTTGGAAAAAGAGCTTTTCCAAAAGATTTAAAAGTGTTGCCTTGAGTTGACTATTTTCTAGAAATGTTTTGAAAAGATTCTTGAAAAGATTGGAAAGGATTTCCAAAAGAATTTAGAAAAGACTTGCATGGTTTTGCAAAGATTTTGGAAGGTTTCCTAGAGTTTGCTAGAAATTTACAAAAGAGATTTCTCAGTAGAAAAGAACAGTGTTACAGAAAATATTTCTGTAACAAAAAGGAATTAGAAAAGAATTTAAGAAAAGAAATGCATATTTTTAGAAAAGAGCTTTTCAGAGTTTCCAGAGTTGGTACTTGGGTGAAAGAGATTGGGTACTCAGAGACTTGGTGTTAGAGAGAATCAGGTGATATAACTCATGGGCTTACGTTGGACCGGATAAGATAACCTGTGGACTTGCGATAGGCTGAGTATATCACCAGAGTGCTCAAACACCAAAAGATAATAGAGGGGCATCATGAGGGGAGGCATCTTTGTGCAATGAGAACAGAAAAGAGAAAAGAATAATGAGGCCTGTTGGTTAGGGCTGTGGTATGCCCTGCATGGGGACTTTCACCGTGACAGTGCAGGGGTTGAGGTTAGTACCTCTTTCCACTACGTGTGGTCAGGTCACCCCTAATCAAGGTGACACTAGAAAAGAGATTTTAGAAAGTTTTCAAACTTGAGAAAGAGATAGTTTTAAGCTACAATCGAGCTGTGTTGGCTTCTGAGTTTTAGCTAGATTCTAGCTGAGTTGAGATTACTGTTTTAGGACTAGTTCCAACTTAAGTTTTGTTTTTAGCCAATTCTTGAGGCAAAGTTTTGGCTGGAACCTAGTCCTAGGAATTGTCTTCCAAAAATACATTAGAATAAAGCATGAGTTTCAGAAAAGAATGAAAATGTTTGAAAAGTCATGATTTAAAGAGATTTTCTTTAAATAAACTTTTCCAGAATTTTGGTTCTAGTAGGAACCCAGATTAACGATTTATGAGAAAGAATTTCAAAAAGGGTTTTAGAGCTTGTGCTAGTTTGGACTTGGTATTAGCATGGAGTAGCCATTCCAAGTGTGCAACAAAGTTTAGAAAATGCTTGAGTAAAGCATGAGATTTTAAAATAAAAAGAAAGTGTTTAGAATAGAAAAGGGATTGTATAATTTTTTGAGATATGGTTTGCTATTTGACTGAGCAGAGGCTTGGTGTTTATGTGGCATTCTCCAGTGGTTGTGTGCTTGACTTGGCAAGAGTGGCCATTTCAAGTATTCATTAAGTTTTGAACTCTTTCATATGATTTGAAAGAAAAGATAGAAAATGGTTTTAAAAGTCAAGAATATGATTTAGAAAAGAAAAGAATAGTTTTCAAAGATATGTTTTCAAAGCTGTGTTGCTTGTGGGGTAAAAGAGTATTGTCTGAAATTGTGTGCGACATCTAGAAGAGAAGCTAGGGTAATGTGTGTTTTAGTAGGGTGTGTGCTGAGTGACCTTTCAGTGGTCACTCATGTGTGTTTTATTGGTATTTTCTCAGGTGCAAGGTAAGAGTAGAAGTTTACTAGTACACGTGAAGATAGACTCAGTCGACCACACATCAAAGATTTTGGGTAAGTGTTTAGTTTAATTTAATTTAGTTAATAGCAATTTTATTTATAATGTTTAATGTTAGATTTAGCTTTAGAATTGATGCAAGTAATTATTATAAGTAGGGAAAAAAATTTGTAGTTAGAAGTTGTCGTGTAACGGCTCAAGGTTCGGGACATTACACTAAATCATGCTAAATCTACTCATTTTTATCAACTTTAGGCATGAATCTACGAGGAAAATAAAGGGGAACGCGTACACAAAAAAGTTCGTTAGTGTTTCCTCCTCCTTTAGCAACCTACTCTGGTGAGCTCTCCTCGGTGAATCCTCTGGTGATGCGAGCCTCTACCTCTGGCGACTGTCCTCTCTGGCAACGACTCACTTTCAGCAGCAGAGCTCTAGCGAAACACCCTTGCACCCACCTCACCTTTCTTGTCTCTCTGCTTTTTCTTCTTTTCCTCACTTTGCCCATTGTGTGCCAATGCAGGAGGAGCCCTGGCCCTTACATAGAGCTTCCAACATCGACAACTGC
>JAMKQA010007617.1:0-2500 GCA_024699735.1 Posidonia australis | reverse complement strand
TGCAAAACATGAGATGAAGTGTGTGAAAAATATTCCAAGATATGCAAGAAAACATTTAAAACCCCAAATAATGGATTTGAAATTAATCTAAGGGTCAAAATGTAAATTTTATGTTCAGGAATGATTTGATGTGAATCCAGGGACTTTTATGCAAAATTTCTTGACCTGAATGTGATAAAAATTGGGATTTTATGTTGGTCAGTGCAATTATGAAGTTTCCTGAGGTCTAGGATGCAAAATACACATGAAAAACTAATTTTTTAAAGTTCTGGGACCTTAATGCAAAAGACCAGGACCAAACTGTAATGAAAATTCCATTTTAATAACAGTTAGTGTGATTTTTAAATATTTAGGGCTCAGAATGAAAATTTCATAGAGAAAACTTGCTTTAAAAAGTTTCAAGGGCGAAATGCAAATGTTTAGGACCTAAATGTAAGGAAAACATGTTCCAGGGACCTAGATGTGATAAAAACATGCATTAATATGTTAGGAATTAAAAAATAAAATGTTTTGGGGGTCACATGCAAGATTCACAGAGCAAATAAAAGAAATAGATGTATTTTTAATCTTCAGGGACTAAAATGCAAATGTCTGGACCCATATGTAATGAAAAAGGACTAAAATGTAATGAAATTAGGACTCAATGACAATAATTCTAAACAAGAGGGCCTGGGCCCAAAAGAAACTCATTCGAAGATCGCCTGAGGATCGCCGGCGTTCTCCCTCCGGCAATCTCTCCAGCGAGACTTCAACGATGATCCAGTGGCGGAGGGGGGCGCGCAACGACTGAGGAAGCTCTAGAGGGCCACGACGATCATCTCCTGGTGTCTGGTCAAGGTTAGGGAGGCCTGAGGCCCCCCCTCATGCTCCTACGGGGGAGCTCCTATCGGCGATGGGGAAGACGACGGAGCGGCACAGCGGTGCTCCAGAGGTGGACTGGCCCGAGTGGAGGCCTGGGAAGCATCACAGGGGTATGGCGAGGCTGAGAAGAGTGTCAGTGAATCCCGAGGAGGTCTGGAGGGCTCCTCCCACCTCCGACTCCGGCGTCGGGCTCGGCGGTGGTCGTTGGGTTGCTGTGGTGGTCCGACTAGTGGAGGAGCAGATCGAAGGTGCTCGTGGTGACGCAGGGATGCTTCCGGAGGAGGTGGATCGGTGTTGGAGCGTCCAGGGGATCTCAGGCGTCTTCACGGCAGAGGGTCGTCGGCGGTAGCAGCGGCAACGACGACAAGGTTGGCTGAGCGTCGGCGGGGCTTCTCTGGAGCGGAGGGAAACCAGAGGAGGAGGAGAGAAGAGGGGAGAGGAGAGGTGGCCCACGGAGGCCTTGCCTGAAGGCCAACAGCTTAAGGCTCGCCGGTGTTGGTGAACCCACCACCGGAGGCGATGCGGCGGCAGGCAGGTGGCGCCGCTCCACCACGACTAGTTCAGGGAACCTAGAGGCAACTATGGGGCATGCTATGAATTGAAGGAGAAGGGAAGGAAGAGTTACCTGATGCACGAGATGTCCTCCCCGACGATCTTCTGTGGCAGCGGCAGAATTTCCGACGATGCTCCGGTTGCTAGAAAAAGATGGTTGTTGGCTTGGGAGATTGGGGCTGGATGCCTTCGTGGGTTGGTAGTCGAGGGTGAAGGGCTTTGGATTGTTTGCAGATTGAAGGCTTGAAGGTTCTCTCGCTCACCAGCGATCTCTGTTTTGGTTTCTCCTCTCCGCTCTCTCCAGTTCTGATCCAGATCTCCTCCCCATGGTGGTTTCTCAGGGCTTTTAAGGGATCGTGGGTCGTGGCTGCGGTTGTCCAGAACGTGGGAAGGAGGGAGTGGGAGGAGTGATGGCGCGGGGAAGAAGAAGGCACTATTCATTTATTTTCTCGTTTCCTACGTTTTTAATCGAATGTGGTTTGGGCTGGGCTTGGTTCTTGGGCTTTTGGTTTTTGGTTTTTTTTTTAATTCTGATTTTGTTTATGATTTGATTTTGTTTTCTAGATTTTAAATTAGGTTTATGACCTTCATTTTATGATTTAGGTTTTAATTACTTGGTTTTAGATTAGAATTTTTTAGGGTTATTGTTTTTCTTTTATGGTTTAAAGAGTTTAATTATTTTAGGGTTTTTGTGATTTAATTTAATTTAGGGTTTTTGTGACTTAATTGGTTGGTTTTAAAGTTGGGATTTTCAGGATTTTAATTATTTGAGGGGTTTTAGGTTTTTCTTTGGATTTTAATTAGAGTTTTTAGTTTAAATTAAGGTTTTGGGTTTTAATTAAAGTTTTTGGGTTTTAATTGGAATTTTGGGTTTTAATTTATTTTTTTAGATTTTGAACATGGTTTTTAATTTTATTAGGGTTTTTTGGATTTTATTTAAAGTCTTGAGTTTGAATTAGGTTTTTTAGAATTTTGAGTTGAAATTTGTGTTTTTTGGATTTTAATTAAAGTTTTGGGTTCAAATTAAGGTTTTTTAACTTAATTAAATGACTTTAGGGGCTTTTTAGGGTTTTTTGAGTTTAATTTA
>JAMKQA010007616.1:0-17345 GCA_024699735.1 Posidonia australis | reverse complement strand
GTAGAAGACTTGCATTATTAATTTACTATTTTTGCATCTTAACATCAATTATTATGTCAGATGGATGTACCTTCAATCCAAGATTCACTATAGTTCAACTAAGTCCTCTTCAGCAATGAGATCGGAGGTTCCCATTAATGATAGAGTATTATCAGAGGAATTTCAAATTATTTCTTTACCACTTGCATGTTGGTTTGCTACCTACTTAACCGTACGTAGGCCACACACACGCCACAATGACCTCCGAAATTACCACATGAAAAAGATGAGCTGTAGGAACTCTAACTATTGCAATTATCAAAGAGAGAGACGTTCTTTAGAGCAATAAGGTAACATGAGTAGTCTAAGATTTTTCAAGAAATACAATTTCGTTACAGTCTCTCTCCCACACGACAGGGATGTTTTCCAGATTGCATTGCACGACTACACGTATGGGTGGAGACATGCTATGCATCAAGTTAATTTGCAATTACATCTATCAAGATGATTTTTAAGTATTCATGGCATTGGAGTAGAGCTAACGTGGCCAACAAGAGATACCTACTCCACACGAGTAGACGTTTTCCAGCACTTCACAAGACTCCATGACAATTCAAAGAGAAGTCACAGTGACTGCATTAATTTAATGGGCTCACCTTTTTTTATTAAATAAATTCATGGGCTAAAAAAATAACCATACATATGTATTTATTAAATATCTATAAATATATGATAAAATTTTCATTTAAATAAAACAACTATTAATTTTTGATCTAAAAGTCATAAAATTCAACACATTTTGCTAAATTTTAGCAATTAAATTTTAAATTAAAAATTAATAATAAATATAACTTAGATTAGGATGAGACATTAACGCATAGTAGATTATCTTATAAATTAACTGACTATATAATTAGATTTTGTTTTTAAAACAAAAAAAATAAAAAAGAAAGGGTGTCTATAGGAGGTCTTTTCTGTAATGTAATTTTGGTGTTTGTGTCTGCATCACATTGAATGTGACTCATGAGTACCAAAGGCATCCAAAGTCATCTCATATTCCGAATGTGTGGATAGCTGTAGTTCATTCATCCAAGTTGTATGTCGACCATCTTAGAAAACCAACACATAAGCCAAAACATTCCTTTACTTCATACACTTTGAAAAAAGAAACAAAGAAGATGAACAATTCCTAATCCTCGTGAGCATGTTTTACAATAATGACTTCATAAATGATGATAATTGTTTTGTGATGTCGAGCTGAATTCTGAAGCACTTGGTCCCATGCATAGGTGGAAATTTCCTAAGCATCTAATGCTTTGTCCTACCATTCCATCCTAAAGATAGTGCTTCTTTTAATTAAATCAAGAACCATACATCAAGTGTGATTTAAACTATGACATTGTTCATCTTTACAAATAATCATCATATCTGTAAATTTAAAAAACATAATAAATTACTAGGAAAAAAGAATAAAGTTGAATCAAGCTTATGCTACAAACAAGGGATATAGGCACTACTATCCAGTAGAAGTTCGTAATGACAAGAAGAAAAGAAATCAAAATATCTCCATAGTAAACGGTAGTACGATATATTTTAGAAATTGGACCCCTCTTCTGTGAGTTTAAGTATCCAATTGTCTTATATTTTGGAACAATATATAATTTGCATCTCCAAAGTATAATACTATAATCTATAAGAAAAAGTGTAACACTTGTGGTTTGTGTGAGTCAGGCACATATTACAGGCATGTATTGTAGGCGCGTATAGCCAGTGCGAGTTTTGAGCACGTTTTGTTAGTACATAACATCGAATGTTATGAGTTAATTATTTCGAGATTTAATTCACACTTAATTGTATTTTTAGCGATTGAGTTGTGAGCCTAGTCGAGTTTATTGGTGTTGATTACCTTTAATTATAAATTTTCATGGGCAATCAAGTGATTTTCTGATTATTTCCCTCTTTGGATATTTCTCTGTTCAATGTGTGATGCCCATGAATTTGCTTTGGCTTGTGGCACCATGATTCCCTCTTGTGTTTTGCATCGGGATTGCATTTTGGTGTGTTGTGTGGCACAAGGTGGACAATGCCAAAATGCTACAGTGTTAGCTTGTCACTTTCCTTGATGCACTGTGCCTCGTGAAATTAATTGGTAAGTTATGCTCAGTGATGGCATTATTCATGAATAGTGTTGGACATGGATTTGCCTTTAAAGGGTTGTGGGGATGGTGTCTGAGGCATTGACTGCCAAGTGAAAGGAGAGGAAAAGAAGAATCCATAGCTTGTAGGGAGGAAGGAGAGAGCTAAGTGAGAAGAAGAGAGAGGGAGATTGAGACTGTAGGAGAGGGTGGTGGAGGTCGCTACTACTCGCCACTATGTTTTTGCTCATCACTACAACTACTGTGGAGTGTTGCCACTACCATCATTGCTACTGTGGTTGTCGTTGCATCACTAGGGAGCCACAATGGATGTTGTTGCTACAAGTGAAGGCAAACTGTTGGGAGCTATGGACACTACCACAATGTTGAGTGAGCGTGAGAGTCAATCATCAGTGAAGGAACACGATCTACCTAGGCTCGCTACTTTTATATTATAGTGTGGATCATGCTTGGGATCCCTCAATTGGGATTGTGTGGCTACAGCAAGAGCTGCACAGGCAATGGGTTCACGCTAGTCACGTGAACCCATCCAATTGTTTGATTTTGATTTGATTCCTTGGTGAATTAGTTTGTATAATGCTTGGATGTGTCGTTATAGTTTGATTCTAGTTTTCCTTGCATTTTACTCGTGGATTTCTCGTTTATTGAAGGTTTCAGGTGTTTTGGGGTCAGGCTATGTGTGCCTTGTGCCCTTAAGTCAATTGCTCTAGCTTGAGGCACAAGTTGCCTACGCATATTGGATGCAGGGGTTGGGGGCATGTATTGGTCACGGGTCTGCTTGCAATAGGTGGTTTTCAGGTAGCTTTTTAGTGGTGCTTTTGTGGTTTTGAGTGGTGTTTTGTGTAGACTTTTGGTGTAGTGTTTTATGCAGAGTTTTGTATGATATTTTGTGATTTTTCTGAAATGATTTTGAAATGATTTTCAAAATAGTTTTCCAAGAAGGATTTGAAAAAGAAATACATAAGATTTGCAAAGGTTTTGGAAAAGGTTTTCTGTTGTTAAGGGATCAAGAGACCGAAGCTCCTGGCTAGCCTTCGAGGAATAGTTGATACTGTTGGAGTCGTGAACTACTTGCTTAGATTGAGGTCTGAGTGGTTTTATGATTTGAGGGACCAAGAGATCAAAGCTTTTAGTTGACCTTTCAGAGATGGTTGATGCCTTTAAAGTCATGAGCTGCTTATTTAGGTTGAAGTCTAAATGATTTTGTGGTTTGGAGGATCAAGAGACCGATGCTTCCAGGTTCTTACTAGAATATGTTAAAGGTAATAAACACTAATCTACTGGACTAGGCTCACAACTCAATCGCCAAAATTACAAATAAGTGGGAATTGAATCCCAAAATAATTAACTCATAACATTCAGTGTTCTAAATTGATAAAATGTGCCCAAAAGTCACGTTGGCTATACACGCTTACAATACATGCCTATAATACGTGTTTGCAATATGCGTCTGACCCACATAGACTATAGGTGTTACATCTTATCCCCTTGCAAGAATTTCTTCTCCAAAATTACATCTTCAGGCAACTAGGGTATTATGAATGGATGTCCACCTTACACTCCCAAGTGGCCTCTTCAAAGCTATGATACTGCCAATGAACTAGAACAAGTGTAACTACCTTGTTCCTCAGGACCTACTACTTTCTGTTAAGAATCTGGATGACATCCTCCATTATAGATAAGTCCTCCTATAGCTCCTCTGGTTGAACAGATCTAGAGGCTTGTTTTAAACCATACAAAGACTTCTTTAATCTACAAACCTTGTTGCAAGAAGACTTATCATTTGGTATTAAGCCTATAGGTATTCTCATGTAAACGTCTTCTTCTAAATCACCATGTAAGAAAACATTGTTAACATCAAGTTGATGAATTTCCCAATTTTTTGCAACTGCAATAGATAGCAATGTTTTGACAATTACTAGTTTGACCATAGGAGCATAAGTTTTTGTATAATCAAACCCTTCAATTTGAGTGAAGGCTTTTGCAACAAGTCTTGCTTTATACCTTTCCATAGTCCCATCAGCCTTGTGCCTAATTTTGTATATTCATTTACAACCAATTAGTTTTTTACCAATTGATAGATTCACAACATCCCAAGTGCTACTAGCAGACAATGCTTGTAATTCTTGATTTATTTCTTCAACCCATCTAGGATACTTAATAGCTTGAGAATAGGTTTGTGGTTCAATACATAGTGGCAACTATAGATACTTCATTTTGGCATCTTTCGAAAGACTTTTGGTTTTGATTACCTTTACATCTATCATTAGGTTTATTCCACACTCATTCCCCCCTTGACACTTGAACATGTCTGATTGTACTATTAGACATCACTCTAAGCCTTCATGACTATAAGGGTATTTCCATAATTTCAAATCTAACTTACATAATACCCATCTTATCTCTCTAGATACCTTCAAAAGATCGCTGCAACGTAAAACTCAAATGATGCAATGGGGAAATTTCATCTTATACTTCAATTTTGAAAATTTTCCTTACATCCAATGATATCCCCTAGAGATCTTTCCAGCAAAGCATTCAGACGACCTTTAAATTTGGTAAAAGATCTTACTATGACTTGATATGTAGGAAGATACAGGATATTTAATAGAGGATGCTGAACACACATAATCATGAAGGTGTGAAGGAGTTTTACAAACTCTAGTAGACCTTCTGGGTTGAACAATAGGATAAGGCTCAGAACTAGGTTTAAGATTAGATTCAAGAGTAAAACTAGAATAACCCATTGCAATATGAGAGTAAGGGAAAACACATCCATGAAATTTGACATCTGAACTGGTAAAAAAAATATTCTTCACATAAACACCCAAAAACACTTGTAAACTCTAGAATCAAACTTGGACCAATGAAAATACACATCTAGCATAGCATAAACACCCAAAAACTCTAAGATGCTTACATGATGGAGGTTGCTAAAGCAAGACTTCATAAGGAGATTTACCATTTAACAAGGGAGAAGGCATGCAATTTATTAAATAAGTGGTTGTGAGAATATAGTTTACCCAAAATTCAAGAAAAGAAAAGCAACCCAAATGTCAATGTCTGCATTCAACAATCCCATTTTGTTGAGGTGTGTAAATGCATGAATGTTGATGTATAACACCATAATTAGAAAGAAAAACTTTCAAGTTTTTAGAAAATAATTCACTAGCATTATCTATTTTAAAGACCTTAATGGTAGCAATGGATTGCGTCTTAACCATATGAAAGAATGATTTCAAAATAACAAGAGTTTCAGATTTGTGTCTCATGAGATAAACCCATGTACACTTGAAGTAATAATCCACTATAATTAATAAGAAATGAAAACCATCATGAGAAGTAATAGAAAATTTCCCCCAAATGTCACAATGGATTAACCGAAAGAAGCATTAGTAGAGATAGAACTAGAAGTAGATGGAAGTCTAGATTGTTTTGCCGTAGGACAAATAGAACAATCAAAGGCAGAATTAAAAATAATGTGTTCAACTCTTAAAGATGATTGATGTAGTTTGTCTTTGGAAATGTGGCCAAGTCTCTTATGCCACAAAGAACTAGTAACAGTATTTGAAGCAAAAGAACCAAGAATGGAAGTGAGGGAGTTGACAAGTAGTAAACTCCATTCAACTCTCTACCTAGACTAATCACCTTCTTCATAACTAGGTTCTTGATCACATAGAGACTAGTGAAAAATTTGAAACTACATTTTAACTTATTAACCAATTACTAATTGATAGCAAATTGACTTGAAAATTAGGAACATATAGGACAACTTGCAAAATGATGTTGGGAGTGAGAGGTACTATACCTATAGAATCAATAGTAATAATTTGACCACTAGGTAATCTAATATGATTGAACTTACTAGTATTCCTAATGGATCTACAAAGATTGGGATCATGACACATGGTCTGAAGCACCAGAATCAAGAATCCATATGGAACTAAATGTTTTGCCATGAGCACTAGTAGTATTCAGAACTGTAGCATTAGCCCTGTGAATGAACCACTATTGCTATTATGTATCGTGTTTTTAACATTCTGGTACTGATCATGAGTGAATGTTGGGACAGTCATATTGGAATCTGTAGTTACTATCATCTCTGACTCAACATTGTTAACTTGTTTAGGAATCAATATTCCATTCCCTAGATGCACTTTGTGCAACTTGTGACCCAAAGAAAATCCAAACAACCAAAAGCACTTCTCAACCGTATGACCCATTCCTTCACAATGAGAACAAATAGGTCTTTCTCTCTTGTTTTGCTTTCCTTGCAGATTACAAGCAACCTGATTCTATGGCTTGATCTTGCCATGTTTGACAAAATTATTCCCTTTTGTTGTAATTCTGAGTGTTGTTAGCTTCCATTGTTGTAACTTCTACTTGTTTGAATTTGTGTGTCACATCTTGTTGCTTCTCCTACTGATGAACAAGGGAGTCGACCTTGTTGATGCTTGGAAGAGGTGTCATCGATAGAATTTGGCCATGAATGCCAGAATATGTATCATTCAATCCTAGCAAGAACTAAATCACCTTTTATTTTTGTTCTATTTCTAGAAAAGCCATCATTGCTCCACACAAACAAGTAGTAACAATAGTGTATGAACTTGATCAATTCATCCCAAAAGGACTTTAATTTTGTAAAATATGATGCAATCAATATCTGATCTTGAATTAAGGAAGAAATAGCACTACGGATTCGAAATAGATGAGGTGCATTACCTTGAGAAAATTGCTCTTTCGAGGTCCTTCCATACATCTAATGCGTAATCAGCATACAAGACACTTCCAGCGATATTTGAATTCAAAGAATTAATAATCAAAGGTAACACCATGTCATTGCACCTTGTCCATCTCTCATACTTCTTCAGTGACTTTGATGATGGTTTCTTGATCAATCCATCCACAAAACCTAACTTATACTTTGCATTGAGAGCAATTCACGTAGATCTGCTCCAAGTTACGTAATTTGTCGCTCATCAACTACTTCCTCACCAACACCATTCCAAGATGATCCGATGAATGGAGGAGGAAAGGAGGAGAGGACAACTCAATGAACTAAGCTCCTCCTCTCATTGAACTTAACTTTGGTATGATCGGCATGGTATTGTTGTTGCTCTAGCAAGCAAGAATTTGTAAAATAGGCATCATTCTGCAACAAAAACTAGCAAATTGGTGACAAACACTCATAATTAGAAGGGGAGATCTAGGGATTTGGGAAGGTTTGATACCATGTGAAAATTTGCAGTTGAGATAATTTTCCTATTTAATTCATAGAGTGGGATCCGAAAATATGTATATAATACAATCAGGTGATGTGTAACTTGAGGTATAACAAACATGTATAGTTGTCCTAAGTTGCTAACTAATCAATAACTAATCTCCAATACATGGGTTTTTCAATATATGAGCATATTTAGGAAAATTATTTGATACATAAGTCCTCTCAAACTTTATTTCAAAACTATTACTCTCTCCATGGTTTTTACAAATATGGCTCTGACAGACACGTGGCTATAGAACAACTTTTAAAAAACAATTCAAGAAGTGAAGAGTTTAACAAAAATACATACAATAACCAACTACCATGGTGTAATTGGTCAAGAGGAGTGGAACTCGCACCTTCCTCCCAAGTTCGAATCTCACGGACCGCATGAAGAAAAAATATATATCTATTGATTTCAAAAAAAAAAAAAAACAAAAATACATACAATCAAGTCAAGTTCTCATGAATGCATAAAGCATATACTTATTATCTTCATAGAACACGTCATTGGTGATGGCAAGTCCTATATGTAGAACTCAGCAACACCAATGACATATTTTTTTTGTTTAAAAATCATAGACAACCATGTGGACCATCGATCATGTAACTGTTAGAGTCATAATTTTGTAAAAAAGAAAAAGAAAAAAGAAAATAGCTATAATTTTGTAAGAAAGTTAAAAAGCATCCATACCTTAAAAAAAATTCCACATATTTAAGTTGCACCAATTAGCAAGACAAGAATTATGGTACAAAAGCGATTGCCAAAACAGGTTTATTTGTCTCGCAAATGTGCAAGAGCACTAAAAGAAATCAAAGCAATGTTCAACACTGGTTGCCATGAGAAATAGAAATTATGGGTTTTGATGCTACATGCACACCAACACGTTAAAACATGAAGAACGAATAGATGCAGATCGTTAGATATTGCCTTGTGATCACTTGGTTAATTATCTTATTTCAAAGTGGGTTTGTCTTAGCGGATTGCTTGCACTTGTGGTGATCGTGTCTAGGACCATCCCAGAGGTCAAGTTGTTCAAATCTTCACCCTACTATGTTTACTAATTATTTTGGATCTCCCTACTTGTGTATGTGCACTTTGGTCTCAACCAGTAACATTATATAGTTTTGGATGGAGATTTCATATCAGGAGCTTCTCCGAAATCTCACTCCTTCCAGTCTTCATTCTTCTCTTTTACATACTTATTAATTCTTTATTTTTAGTTGTTTAGTATGAGCATTGTGTTTTATCTTCAAGGAAAATTGAATATATAACTTTTAGTTCAAGTCTTGACAGTGTTATTGAAACATGACTATATAATATTATCAGATCTTGATTTTTGAGAGTGGATGTGTCACGGACCAATCATGACGGTCTAAAATTCCAAACAAACTATCTATAAATAAATAATTTAAAATATAAATGTAAGAAATTAATTAAATAATTAACTAAAAATAACCACTAATTCTACTTAAGATCTTGTGGTGTGTAGCCATGTAACTCATGATATGTGCACTAGACTTGACTACTAATTTAGTATCTACACCTGCAAAAAAAACATTAAAAATATACATGAGTGATATTTAATAGTCACTCAACACATGCTTACTAACAACCAAAACTACAAATCAGAACAAGAGCTACTAAGATTCAGCTCCCAAGCCAACACGACCGTCCCTCGTGACAGTACCAAGACCTGTAAGGTCACAATCATCTGCAATATTTTATTGCAAACAAGTATAAAATCTTCTAAATATACTTTTCCAAAATACCTTTTCTTTTTTCTCCCGAACCAAAACGACGTACATGTTTAAAATCTCTTTATGCACACTTAATATGACAATCCTCTGTCAAATCAAGTTAAAAATCATCACCAATCCACACAAATCATACTCACATACCCAGTTCAGGTTCAAGCGACTGACACTAGTCACAAGCAGCCGCCAAGGTACACTGTATTGTCATGAACAAACTACCATGTATAGGGACGTCCCTATACATGGTAGTTTGTTCATGACAATACAGTGTACGTCCCTATTCTGAGTTCATACTCTAAAAACCCTTAACCTATCCACACAAGGTCCACCTTTTCGACATCCTCGAGACTGTTACATGCGACCACCGAGAGGAATTTTTTACCTCTTAGTCCTACCAATACAACTCTCTGAGATCTCATCCTACTCCTTTAGTTCTCATCCCTCTTGGTGTATCAATCATCTCAGGTTCGACAGCTAGATTGTTCATCATCTTGATCTCTGACCTTACCTTTGGTCTTTTGGTCTGCAAACCCTCACTTTTGGTCTTTTGATCCTCTAAAACTACAGAACCTCAACCTCAAACTCACACAAGACCCTCTAAAGGTGTTGGTCCATCAATATGATCCTGAGGCTCTCTTGGTTCCTTGAAAACCACTCGAATCTCATCCTTGGCAATTGACTCTCGACCATTCAGGGGTATCAATCATTTCTGATCCGTCAGTCAGATGCTTCGACCTCTTGATCTCTTAAAACTACAAAAATTCCTTTCCAAATTTTTTGTAAATTTTATGCATTTCTTTTTAAATTCTTGTTGAAACCATTTTGAAAATCGTTTCAAAATCAACTTAAAACACCATGTAAAATCACAAAACATAGAGAGTAGTTCACTAAACTGCATGGTAGTTTAACCTCTCGTTCTCTTAAAACTATAAAAATTCTTTTCCAAAACTTTTACAAATCTTATACATTTCTCTCCAAATTCTTTTTGAAAATCATTTCAAAATCAATTCAAAACACCATGTAAAATAACAAAACACAGATGACGGTCCACTGAACTACAAAACCTCATGGCCAAATCACGCAGCCCAACCATGCTAGGGACACACGACTCACATGCGCTTTAGGCTTTAAACAACAAGTAGTAAACATCGTCACCTACAATAAGCCACAAAAAACCCTACAAAAAATCAAAAAAATGTGTACCATATATTAAAATGAAGATAGTTAAATTATCTACCACATGTCATAGGAATCACAAGAATCTAATATCTACATCCTGAGATATCGACAGATAAAGGCAGCATACTCACATAGTGAACTACACTATTATAAATTCAACAAGCATTGCAACAACCTCTATTTAAACATGATAATTAACAATAAATTCTATGAATCATACTCAATCTAAAATCAACAAGCTACAACAATAACACATCTCAAACTCCATTATAAAAGCCTTAGAAATCACCACATATGCATATACAATTTACCATCAAAACAAGCTACCACAGTCCACCCAAAATCTGCTATTGATTTTAGATAATTCAAAGCCCAAATTGGTACTGTAAAAATACCTGCTATACGTCATTTGAAAGATTTTGAAATTATCTTTTTAACACCTGCTAAAACACATAAATCCAATATCAAAATCTTGAGATGCTATTAAAACAATCCATGTATACCATCTCTGTGAATAGTGCACCTATGAGAACATACTACTGATTTCCTTCCACACAAACTAGTACAAAGCTAAAAAAAATCTATGTAATAAACTAAAATGTAGATTAAGAAGTTATCTATCATACACAATTGAAAATTCTGGATTCCGATATCTAGAATTCAAAATATCTATTAAATAAGCTAACATACTCTTACAACAAACAGTGAAACTGATAACACCATCACCTCCATTAATCACAAATTAAACTTATAAATACATCGTTAAATGCAATAAAAAAATCTTAAATCTAGAATCAACATGCTCCTAAAAATTCACAACTCTAATTGCATCAAAAGAGTCTCAATGAAGTATGTACCTTATTCCAAAACTTACAACCACAACAACTATTGTCCTGCCACACTAATTAAGCACGATTCCTCAACCTTCCAACCGCGATGGATCCATTTCTTAACTCCCCTCCTCCCAATATCACCATGATCAGTAGCAAAGTAAGAACGGCAACAACTGCAACAAGCTACTACAACAACAACAATAAGAGTAGCAAGTAGAACCACAAGCTCTCCACCTCCTCCCCCTTCCTCTTCTCTCCTTCCTCTCTCACTGGTTTCTTCTCAAAACAACCAGCCAAGATATCATCCCTTTCCTTCTCTCATTTCTTTACTTTTCTTTCTTTTCTTTAATCGACCAACTCTCTTTCCTGTTCTTTTCTTTTTTGTTTGTTCTCTTCTTCTCCTTTCCAATTTTCACGGCTCACACTTTCTTCTCAAAACTCTCTCTCTCTGTTAGACCATGTTTAGTTGGCATAGTTGTAATGTCATGTAATTTGATTACATGGAATCAATTTACATGTAAGTTACGAATTAACATGTGTGAGATGAGATTTTATCCTTAGGCCATGTTTGGTTGGCATAGTTATAATGTCATGTAATTTGATTACATGGAATCAATTTACATGGAAATCAATTATAATGTTTGGATGACTAAAATTTGTATTTTATTTTATATTGTATAATCGATTTTGATGATAGTTGGAATTACATCAATCACGATTGAAATAATTCCAATGATTGTTGTAGTGATTCCGTTGATCACTATAGTGATTCCAACAATGGTCGGAGTTGCTCCAATGACAACTGAAGTGATTCTAACAATGATCGGAGTTACTCCAGCAATAGCCAGAGTGACGGTCGAAGTTGCTTCAGTGACCGTTGGAGTGGTGCTAAAAGTAGACAAAGATACTTCAATGATCATTGGAATGTCCAATAGTGAGCAAAGTTGCTTATACAATCGCATGAGTGATTTCGACATTGATAGGAATTATCCCTGTGGTTGTCGATGTGATACCAGCAATGATCTGATCAACTTCATTGATCATCGGAACGAGTCTTGTGGCAGCAACAACATCGATGTACATCAACGTCATCGATGCATGTAATAATTATGAAGAACTTCATAATTAAATTATTATTATTTTGGATGTATTTTTTTTTTGGACAAAAGAAAGTAACCTTTATTAATTAATTAGAAGGTTGCAAGCACAAAGGCTACAAGAAGACAAGGGAATGATACCCAAGTCTTAAAGTACTCAAAGCAACATCTAGCTCTACCTATTCCACAGGAATATATCCCTAGTAACATAATTTGAAAAAAAAATGTACAATCATAACTAAGGTGGCATATATGTAGTATACATAATGCTAGAATATTCTCCATCTCAAATCCCAAAAATCCGACCCTTATGGGGAAAAAGAGAAGGGAGTAGGAGGATACTCAGGATACTCATCCAACATTTCCACAGACATATCAACAAAAAAACCAAACATCCCCAAAGCTATGCCTTCTGCAAGTGAATAGAAGGAACACCTCATTTGTCCAAGTTGCATAGACTATGCAATTCCCTAGGCAAAACACAAGTAAATTGATATACAGTATCCCTTCTTGAGGAACTCCCTTCTTTAGCAAGATAATCAACTGCAAAATTGCATTCCCTATATCAATGAAAGAATGAAATACTAGTAAAAGAGGGATGTCCAAGAATCTTCCTGTACCACCTACTGCACTTCCAATGAATTGCACACTTTCCTTTCAACATTTGTACAATATTCTGAGAATCAGACTCCACCAAAGATAAGGAAATTTCCACATCATTACATAGCTTTGAAAGATTCCATATAACCCACATTTCTGCTTCATTATAAGTAATATCACCATAATATTTTGAGAAGGCTAGGAGCACCAAACCAAAACCATCCTGCACAAGTCCTCCACATCCAAAGGACAAGCTAGAAGAGGAGCCATCAACATTACGCTTCAATCCAAACCGAGA
This sequence comes from Posidonia australis, assembly GCA_024699735.1. Taxonomy (NCBI): domain Eukaryota; kingdom Viridiplantae; phylum Streptophyta; class Magnoliopsida; order Alismatales; family Posidoniaceae; genus Posidonia; species Posidonia australis. The sequence continues at coordinate 4,182 of JAMKQA010007616.1, read as the reverse complement.
GAGAATCCATTTCAAGATCATGTACCATTTATCAACTTCTTTAGGAATTTAAAAGCCCAAACGAGACTGCTCACTAACATCCATCCCCAAGGAGTGAAACTTCTTATCTTACAGGATAACATTTGCAATCAGAAATAATGTTAGAGAAAATCATTAAATTGGAGTGCACCTTAGCAGAGAATCTCCTTGAACATCTCTCCTTCCATACATGCCAACATAAAAGTCTAGGAAGCATTCCAAGCAAAGTCTTACGAAAGGATCCTAACCTCGCAGTAGAAAACCAATTCACAATATTGTTGAAGATGTCATTAGAAACTGAAGCATGTAATAAATCCCCAAGCCTTCTCCAAAGAAAAGTAGCCAATTCACTCTACCCAAATAAATGGGACATTGTTTCAACCTGACTGTGTTGACAACAGATGCATTTTGAAACAAAATGAATCCCTCTTTGCTGAACATTGCAATCCACAGAAATCTCATTCCAGCCCATACGCTAAAGCAAAACAAAGACCTTTGATAGCAAACCAAAAGACCAATGCATTTTTGTAAAACCAGACTTCTTGCATGACATATCGAGGAATTTAGACGTACTCTAAATAGAGAAATCACCACTGAGAGACGGAAACCAAATAAGTCTATCCTCACTCCCAACACATTTAGCTCAAGATTATGAAAAGCCCTCCACATATTGTTAACTACCCGAGTTTCAGTAGACAGCATCGGACTAAACATGTCTTGGTGATGAAACATGTCACTGATAGGTGTGGCTAGATCCACACTATTGGGAGCATTGAAAATATTAAATAATATTCCATCCTCCCACCATTTATCCAACCAGAACATCCTGCTCCCTTTATCAATTAACCATTGAGAATTAGCAATCACCCAAGGCAAAACATCCTACATTTTCTTCCACCTTACAATAGCATAAGAACACTTGGAGAACTACCCATTAGACATCACTTTATATTTAGTAAACAAAATTTACTCTAATGAGACTCCTTCAGCAAAAGCTTCCAACAACTCTTGATATTAAAAAGATAATGAATGTCCTTTAATTGACGTATACCAAGACCCATATGACAAAGAGAGGAAGTACACCTTGCCCAATTGACCTAGTGAACCTTTCTCCTCTCATCTTGATAACCCCATAGAAAATCACAAAGAAGTCTCTCAATAATCTTGATCACACTAGCTGACACCTTAGAAATAGTAAGAATATGCACTGGGATGGAGCAAAGGACGTACTTAATAAGCACCAAACGGCCAAGCATAGACAACGTTATAGCCTTCCAACTAGCAATACGTCCATTAATTTTTCCCACCAAACCAAAGAAATAAGATGCAAACAATTTACCAGGTGCAATAGAAGCTCCCAAATAATTAAGAGGTCAAGAATCTTTAGAAAAACCAGTAATCTGCTCCATGTGCTCCCTCACAGTCAAATCTTTATGCCAATAATATGTGCATTTATTCCTACTCATGCGCTATCCCGAGGCTAGGTCATATCTAGTCATAAACTCCATAATCCTCGAGATAGTAATGGAGGAGGTTCTACAAAAAATAAAAGCATCATCAGTAAAAAATAAATGCCAGGGAGGAATATCCTTACCACACGTAGCAAACGTCTCACAATGCCGTTTATCAAATCATTTCTTAAGCCCTCTACTAAAAACTTCCTATGTCAGAATAAACAAAGAAGGGGAGAGAGGATCTCCTTGCTTAAGACCCTGTTGAGATATGAAGAAACCACACTACTGCCCATTAATCAGAATAGAGAACCAAATATTGTTCAAGGTCTATTTAACAATCTCAATGAATTGAGTAGAAAATCCAAATTTTGCTAAAACTATCACCAGAAAAGGCCACTCCAATCTGTCATACGTCTTAAGCATGTCTAGCTTGAAAATAATATTACCCCCTCTGCATTTCTTATCCAAATCAGTAATAACTTCCTGAACCAACTGCATGTGGTCATAAATATCCCGACTCCTGACAAAATCAGCCTGTTCCTCACTAATCAACTTAGACAAAAAAACCAATCAACTTGCCATTAATAATCTTAGAAATACATTTGGAGATGACAATTCCAACACTGATAGGCCTCCCACAGAAAAAATACGTAATTAGAAATAAGTTTGATGTAATTAGATTACACCCAGACGAGGTAATTGCATTACGAAGGTATAGTAATAACTTCTTATAGAAACGAAATACGTATCTATTTCAAGAAATACACAAATTTGATGGAAATTTCGTATGTCTACAGTAGTTTTGACTAGTTGTGTCGAAACAATATATTTTTGGTGCTTGATCTGACAATGAGAATATAAAGGTTGATACTCTTGACTTTTTTTCCCCAAATCTACTCCATCCTTCTCTTCTTTTGGTGCTTTCCTCTCCTATGATTACTCTCTTCTTCTCCAGGTGCTCTCAAGGTCCTCTTCTCCCTCCTCCTTAGTTGCTACTATTGTCATGCTCTTCTCTATTGTTGCTATTATTATCGTACTCTTCTCCAGTTGTTGCTACTGTTGTGCTGTTCTAAGTCCTCTTCTCCCTCCTCCTTAGTTGCTATTATTGTCATGCTCTTCTCTATTGTTGCTATTATTATCGTACTCTTCTCCAGTTGTTGCTACTACTGTGTTGTTCTAAGTCCTCTTCTCCCTCCTCCTTAGTTGCTACTATTGTCATGCTCTTCTCTATTGTTGCAATTATTATCGTACTCTTCTCCAGTTGTTGCTACTACTGTGCTGTTCATTGACCACTCCTTGGATGTTGGATGGTTCCTTAGCTTATACCACAACCTCAAGACATGGCTTTTATCGTTCAACAATATCCATCAATAGGATTTCTAGCACAATTGCCACACAAAAAATAAGATATATTGTTGAATACTAGACATATTACACTCTTATGTTTTGAAACGCCTATGCATCATAGAGAGAACAACAAATGTTCCAATAACACAAGATCGAACAACAACAAGATTTTGATGCAACATATAAAAGGTAAATGTTTTGAAAACTTTTATTTTAAACATATAATAAGCATTTTTAGGTATGATTTATACTTCAAGACGTTCATATTAAGCGTATGTAACATTTTTAGTATGATATATACTTACAAAGTGTAGACACCCCGATTTTAAGGTGACCCATGGATGAGCTTTCCAATTGTTGCTTTGGATGTGGCTAACCCTTGAACCAACCCTAAACCTATAGCAAGCCCGCAACCCAACTAGAAATCCAGATAGGTAGGAGAGAGCACCTAGCTAGCACATCTACCTAACACACCTAGCTAGCACATCTACCTAGCACACCTAGCAGGCGCACATCTACCTAGCACACCTAGCTAGCACATCTACCTAGCACACCTAGCAGGCGCACATCTACCTAGCACACCTACCCAACGCACATACCAGGCGCCCAGCCATTTCTCAGGCTGCTGGCTGCTGGCTTTCCACCTCCCATGGGCTAAATGTACAAATTCCCATGGGACCTATATCTCGAGAGGGAGTTAAAATGTTAGGTCTAGAAAGAGAGTGAGCAGTAAAGAAAAGTACACAAGACCTTGAAGCACAAAATAAATAAGGAGACAGAAGCAGTAGACAGAAGCTGAGCTCCACTGAGAGAGGCATGTGAACAACCTTACTCCTACCATTTAGCTTGGAGAGGAGTCAAAGCATGCACTTATTAAGCCCAAATGATCAAAGGGACTAGCCACCCCTTTAGCACAAGGGAAATAGCAGCCACCCCCTCAGCATAAATGTTTATTACCTTCAAGCAGGAGTAGGGTTAGTTAGCATGCCTATGAGAGAGAAAAGAAAAATGAATCCTCAAAAGAGTAGATATAGGACCCCAAGACTTTAGCATGAGGCCCATAAATCTAAAGGAGAGCCACAAAAAAACCTAAGTGCCTCGGTTAGTATCACATGAGTCGAGGACAGTGTCACCTCTTATAGCAGGCAAAACAGGCTTCCTTGGCGCTGAGGGCACCAATATATCAATTAAACATTTCTTTGCATTTAGTTCATATTTCGACCAAGGGCATGTGTAGACACCCCGATTTTGCAGTCACTCGACGGCAGGCTCCTCTAGAAGATGCTCTGGTTGCAACCACCACTCCTAAACCCTAACTCCATAGAACCCTAGGCCCACTTAGACCCAGACAGACCCAATTAGG
>JAMKQA010007615.1:0-25228 GCA_024699735.1 Posidonia australis | reverse complement strand
TGTAATTATGAAAATATTTTGTGTTCAGTTAATAATACTGAATCAAAAAATTATTATTCTTTTAATAAATTAAATTATGGATCAATGTAATGTTATCAATCAAATATAATTGTAATTACAAAATTATTTGTTATTCAGTTTCGTAATATAGTAATACTAAATTAATTTTTGTATTTGCATTAATTAGTTTTGTATTACTGAATTACACAATGCTTGAATGTGAAAGTATCACTAAACGATTTCGTAAATAGTAATACTGTTTTGAGAAACAGTATTTCCAGCAAGATATTGCTCTTATGCACCATCGTCAACCAGATATTAAATTTTCCAGTGGGGTCGACAAAAAACACTACTGGTTTGTCATGAACATCCTTCTAATATGTAAAAAACGTAAATAAAATGTGTTAATTGAGGAATCTCTAAATCTATGATAATAACTGTTTAATACTATGAAACAGTATTACTGTTTAATACTAGGAATCACAAATCTGACACGAAAAAGCGTATTACTGTTTTGAAAAATAGTATTTCCAGTGAGATATTTCTCTTAAACTGTTAAACACTATTACTAACCAGATGTTTAATTTTCTGGTAGGCTCCACAAAAAATACAACTGTCCATTAACATCCATCTAACCTACAAGTAAATGTAAATAAATTACGTTAATTGAGGAATCAATATATCAATGATAATAAAAACTACACATGTAATATAAGAAAACTACCTACTATAACTGCTAATTACAATAACTACTACCCACAAAAAAAGGAAACTGCCAACAAAAAAATGCAAACTCAAGTCAACAAACGTGTAATAAAAAAAACTACCAAATTCAAACTAAAATATCTAATTATTTTAATAAAAAAATAAAACCAAAACCACTCAAATCATAATGGTGATTTTCATAAATAACTATTAGATTCCAATGCGACCATTATCAAGTAATTTTTCTCAAATTTAAGGAAAAATACAACTGATATCTTGCTAATATATATATATATATGGTGGTCGGTCATACCTGTTGACAACAAGCCCAGAGCAGCCTAGTCACATCCCACGTAAGCTTGAGGATATTCTGGATTCCAAAACGAATCCAGGTTGCGTGCAACACTCGAAACATGGGACACTAAAAGAAATTCCAAACCATCTACGAAATCAATGAGTCTGTTTGTTAGTGGATTATCCGAACCCTTTAGATTGAGCATATAATAAAGACTCATCCTTTTTAGATTTTTTAGATATAGGTTTATTGACACAAAAAAAATTAATAATCCCCTTTAATTATCAAACAGATCCTATGAATCTTTAACTGCTTCAGACAAAATCCAAAAAAGCAATGGATGCCTTTCACCTTGTTTATCCTCAACATGCAATTTCTTTAACCATAATTCCCAGACTTATATTATATAGTAATTAAACAACCAACATCATGTTAGACGTCAAACTCACAGCCATCTAACCACGACTTGAAAGTATCTCAACATATGCGTGTATTACAAGAAGTTTCCTAGATATTGCACCGCAACCACTCCACAACAACACCACTACCGCTCCCTCAACTCCAAATCGCCACCGTACACGTCCACCGACAAACTTGCGTCACTATCCGCACCAACGGCAAAAACGCAGACCCCCGCCCATATTTGCGGGAGTACCGGCAGGAGCACCGCCACCGGCTGACGTCGACGTCGACCCGCGAAGAGGATGATGAACGGCGGAGGAAGCGCGCAAAAGGCCGAGACGTGGGCGGCGAGGACAGCGGTGATGCGGCTGCTGGGTCTGGGGTTCTGGGTGCAGGGGTTCCGGTGCTTCCCGTGGATGGCGGTGAACTTCTTCCTCAAGGACAGCCTCGGGGTGAACTCGTCGACGCTGCAGATTCTGCAGAACTCGGCCAATCTACCCATGATTGGGAAGCCCTTGTACGGGGTCGTGTCCGACGCTGTCTACATCAGCGGAGGGCACCGCCTTCCCTACGTCGGCGTCGGAGGTCAGTGTTCCAATCCGATCGATCACCTTTTCTTTTTGCTTGTTTTGCCTTTTTCTTTTCCTCACCTTCCTTTATTTCTTCTTCCTCCGGGTGTTTTTGTTGGTGGGATGACAGAGCTCAGCCGACAGCTTGGGCTTCTTTTTGGTTGTTGTTCCTTTGCAATGGTTTTAGCTTACGTGATTCCATCACATTTAATTGGTTGGTTGCGTTTTTTTTCTTTTCCTTTTTGGTGACCAAAAAAAGGTTGATATTTTCAGTGTAGTCTGCAATACTATTCACTTCAGTTGAAAGAAGAAATGAACGGTTTTTTTGTTAGAATATCTGGATTTAGAGAAGCATGTCTCGAAAGTCTAGATTTAAGCCGCAGTTAACGAGATCTAGTCGTGCACGGATGATTCCAGATTTCCAGGGGCTGATGAGGGATGGTTGTATTGTTAAGTTTGTTCTTGAGGAACAACTGAAACCGACTACGTCTATACCGCGGTGGTGGTATTACATCGGTGGTTTGGACGTTTTGGATCTTTGATAGCAGAATTTGACTCTTTATGTTTTATTAGATGATTTTTGTTATTATTAATAGAGAAACGTGGAAGCAAGACTAACATGAGTTGGAATTTAAGTAAAAGAATTTTAATTCTTTTAAGGATATGAAGTCGCAAACTTGGTTGTCGACGACTAAATTTGAGCTGGTCATCTTCTGTTCATAGCTCTTTATGGATGTAGACATGTAGTGAGCATATTCTGGATCTTTTGTTTTATTAGAAACAACTAGTCTGCAATGTAAATTCAAATTTTCATCTCAAATAAAGTACAAACATCAAGAAATATTTGTCAAGAGATTGCTTTAATTAAAAAACATCAACAACAGTGGAATAGAAATTTCCCAAGTGATTGCCTTAGTTTCCTGCTCCGACTGCCAAATTTTACTCAAAACTGTAAAATTATGTGCTTAATTTACTGCCATACCCAACTTCAAACTAAAATATGTGTGATATTACTGCCAAAATTAACACAAACTCAAATCCTCATGCAGCTCTGTTGCAGGCATTCTCATGGCTATCCATTGTGCTGCTACCGCAATCGTACGTTTCTGTTACCTCTCTCACCATCTTCCTACTCCTTGGAAACCTTGGTGCTTCCATTGCAGAAGTTGCCAACGATGCCATAGTCGCCGAGGCTGGCAAGCAATCACAACCATCTGGCCACCTCCAATCATTTGTTTGGACGTTTGCATCCTTAGCTGGTGTTCTTGGCAATTTACTTGGTGGCATTGCGGTTGCCCGATTGTCCCCAACAACCATGTTCTTCCTCTTTGGCCTAATGCTCATTCTCCAGTTTTTTTTAACCATCTCTGTCCCCGAGAGCTCTCTTAACCTCCCCAAGAAGAAGAACACCTTGTCTCACTCCTCGAGCATTCGCAAACAGCTCTTTGAGCTCCAATCTGCTCTAAGTAGCCCGGATGTCCTATACTCCATTGGATGGTTTGCATCTTCCTTTGCCTTCATCCCAATCTTGATGGGCACCATGTTTTATTACCAGACCCAGCACTTGAAATTGGAGTCCTCAGTAATTGGCTTATCTAAGGTCTTTGGCCAAGCCTATGTGCTGGTATGGAGCATGGCCTACAACAAATGGCTCATGGAGGTACCCTCAAAAAAGCTCCTGTCAACACTGCAGGGAATGATCACAGTGTTGATGATATCGGATGTTCTATTTGTCAGGGGGTTTTACCGAGGTATTGGAATTCCAGACACCTTGTACGTGGTTGTGTTCTCTGGGTTGCTCGAAACTTTAGTATTGCAATTCAAGGTGCTTCCATTCAGTGTTCATATTGCACAGCTTTGCCCAGTGGGATGCGAGGGGTCTCTCATGGCATTTGTTATGTCAGCAACTGCATTGGCAACAATTGTAAGTGCATACTTGGGTGTTGCACTGGCAAATGTCTTTGGGCTGTCTGGGGATGATTTCTCTGGGCTGACGGTTGCGTTACTCGTGGAGGCGGGCTGTGCTGCTCTCCCTTTGTTGTGGTCATCATGGATTTCTGGTGATTGGCGGTCAGAGCATGCACAGTTCAAGATGAAGTGATCTGGATGGACAGAACTAAAAAATTTATACTGGTAAAAAAGGGATTCTACTGATGCTGTGATCTGGATGTTTTGATTTATTTGTAGGTACAGTGATCATCGCTTGAAAATCCCTTATGTTTTTTTTTTTGATATTGGTATGTATATATTTTCTCTTTGCGGTCCGTGAGATTCGATCCTAAGAGGGAGATGGAAGTTCCACTCCTCCTGACCAACTACATCATGGTAGTAGGTTGAAAATCCCTCATGTTAAAAATTCCTCAAATGGTATGAGAATCACTCATGGTAAAAATTCTTCAAATGGTATGAGCATGAGGGATTTTCGAATCAGATTACAGACAAGATGGACAATAAATATTTGATAGGCTGTTAGATAAAACTAGCAAGAAGGGTTTTTTTTCATCCATTATGTTGTGTAGATGACTTCATGTTGAGGAAACAGACTGTATTGTTTTTACTTTTGTATTGGATAATTAAATTCCGACAGTTGTTGCTATATAAGCAAAGTTAATTTTGCTACATGAATGATAGATGCATTCAAGCTGGAAAAGACTATTCTTTGTAATTTCAAACTAATTTGATGAGCTAGTATTTCTGAATTTCTGATATGGTACCCAAAGGTCAGCACTATAGATGTTTCATAGCAACAAGGGCAGATATAATTGGTAAGTTAAACAGTGACAGAGACCACAGACATAAATAATTTTTTCTTCATTCCTAGGAATAGCAACATCATTTCTAAGATGTACCTATAGTCTGATAGAGTGTAACTAGCAAGTTTCCTAACGTTTTTACACAAAAAAAAAAAAGGGAAAGAGAGAAAGGGAGACACAGATAGAATCAGATACTTAGGATGGTTAAGGCAGGCATCCTCATGATGCGTTGTGCTTGCAAAGTACTTTCGAAGCATTTCTGTACATAGTTTAAGGAATGTATCAATGTGTAAAGGCTTAAAGAGACAATGTATAAATTAATGAATTAGAATAGAAAGTTACAGCAATTCCAAAAAGAAAAATATAGTAGCTAGTGCTGGTAACGTATTATAACGATTATGGAACTGATAAACTCTTGGTGTTGACTACCGACATAATGCTATACCTCAGCAACTTTAATTTTGATTAGAAAGGTCATGTCCATTCTGAGGGAGCAAGAGCAACCTTTATTAATTGACCCTTTAAATGATGAAAGGACTCCGAAAAACTCCACATCAATATTTATGCTAATTAAAAAATTAAGCACTTCTTCTTGTCGATTTGGACTAGCCTTCTTCAATATTTGATGTCAGATAAGCTTATTCAACCTTCTGTTCATTTGTTCCTATACATTTACTGCTACTCTGCAGTAAGGCTAGGGTTGGACCAATTCTTGCCCAACCAGCCCAAAATTTCATGGACCGATTCCAGTAAAGTATATCTACAGGTAGGTAGTGGGCTTCTATTGCAAATAATATTTATTTCGGGTTGGCTCATTTTGCCTTAACCAGCATGAAGCACAATCCAGCTGAAAAAGGCTTGTTAATTCATCGCTTTTTGCATATGGATCTGCAGAGAATCTGAGTGAATATTTTAAGAGAGAGAGAATTAAAGTGAAAGTTTTGTAATTCATCGCTTTTGGATAGACATCGGAGATTTCGAGAGAAAAAAAAATGAAGTGAATGGTCACACTACTATTATATCCCTACTACGTCGTTTCATTGAGGTAGAGGTCCTTGTCTATGGTATAAAAAAAAGGTGAATTTAACTTTATCTTTTGGTCTAATAGTGAAGTCTCTTTGTGGTTGTATAAGAGTTAAGAAGTTCGACTCCCACAAATATCATATATATTACAATCATATTATTGTATTATTCCCTTTCTAGTTTTGTATTTCATAAATGATGGAAGAAAAAATTTATGAGAATCCATTTCACTTGGTGGTTTACAAGAAAAACTTTCTCTTCTATTCTCTCCACACTAAAAGAGAAATTTTAAGTAGCATTTGCTAATGATTATGGACAACATGATTATGAGAATAACTTAACTTATTTAACGATTAAAAAAAAACTAACTTATTCTTCTCCTCTCATAATCTCGTTTGGTTATACTTGTTCAAAAATGATTATAAGGTGTGTAAATGTTTATTTTGTCCTTATTGATATAAAAACAAAAAAATAGGAGGTTTCCTTCTTCCTTTTCAATTATAAATGCTTTTGATGAGTTCTATAAGTGAAAATAAGAGAGTGACATATGAAAAATGATAAAATGGGAAGATGGCCATGAACCTTATCAATAATATCAAATTTTAACACCAAATGCATGACATATTTTAACAATAGTTATTCTTTTGAAAATCAAATATTTATACTATACAAGAATGCACTTGAAATGCTTAAGTAGTCATGTAAAATAGAAATTCTGTTATTAACTCCAGTAACATGCTTCCAAATGGAAAAACATACGATTCAAGTACAAATAAGGTATAAAAACATGACATCCAAAAAAACATAGAAAGAAGTTCACATGCCCGTTTAAGTGAAAGGCATAGAAATAATTATGTAAAGTAGTTTTTTTTGTTGTTAACAATTGAGATAGATAGTATTTCTTTGGCTTAAATGCCAGGTAAGAAACATTGTCTTAAGTATGAATATTACAGAACCGCAGGCTTTTCTGTCATAATAAAGTCACAAAATTTTTCCCCAAGATGGATTAAAACAAGTGTTACATCAAGATTGCTTTTTTCCTCTAAACTAAGTCAAGCCATCATCAATCTTGCATGACATTCTGGGATTCTTCTCCAGATGGTTCATTAAAGGAAGGGATAGAAGGTGCAATGAAAGGCTCCACAGGCTGTGAACCCATTGCAGAAACAAATTGTAACATGTCCTCCTTCTCAAAACCTGATACAAGGTTTTCCACCCAAAATTTCATCAAAGACATAATGTCGTGAATGATCAAAAAACATGATCTAAATACATTACGAAAAATCCTACTATTCCTTTCTTTCCAAATCAACTAGAGAATGATCTGGAGTAACAAAGTCCACCTAGAGAAAGGTAAGTAAAACTTAAGGTGAGGGGAAAAACTGTGAGACCAAAAAGAACTCCCAAATCTTCTTTGCAAATGAGTAATTGAGAAACAAATGATTATTATGTAAAGTAGTTATTGTGCATGTTCAAATGCAAAGATCCAAACACACCATCAAACATAAATCAAAATAAGTCAGGCAAATATAAATTCTAAATAAGTTAAGCAAATAACTCAAATAAATAAGTTCGAAATATTCAAGCGAGTCACTCATACGCTACTTCATAAGTTTTCCAGCAATCTAAAGTGTCCAATGGATTCTTTCTTCTATACTTCCTATAAGCACAATTAATTGTTGTTTTGAAGATTTTGTCATAAGTTCTACTGTAGTCATGTGCTAAACATTATTTTTATCAACTCCTATTTCATTCAAGAGGTTAATGTAAGTCTCAATCAAAAATCTCTCCTCTTTTGCCTTTGCAACCTCTACCTTCATCCTTATAGTTTCTTTTTTGACCTTTGCAATTTGAGTCATTTCTTTTAAAACATTAAGATATTCATAAGACAATTTCATTTTCTCCTCCAACACTATGACCACTTTTTGGATTTCCAAGTTGAAACGTCCACTTATACCAATCTTGCTTCTCTTTGGGAGTGATTCTTGAGACTGTGATTATCACTTGGCAATGCAAGGTATCACAGATTCTGAATCAATCTCTTCCTCATTAAGAGCAAATTGATACTCTGTAGTACTTGTAACGTGATTATTATTGATTGTAGTAGTTGTGTTTATTACATTTGGAACGACATACTTTCCTGTAGCTGTACATCATTTGAACAAGAAATCAAGTTCTAAAACATGCTACGGTACTTGATCATCCCTAAAGTTTTCAACTTTAAAATATCTCTATTCAAAGGACAAGAGGTCAACATTTAGAATTTTTGAGAATAAGAATGTTTGTAATAATCTGAATAAGAATGCAAATCAAATGAAATTAGAATTCAATGTGTTAAAAAGAATCCAAATCAATGTATCATTCTGAAAAAAAACCACCACCAACACATCTGCTTCTTAACATGTGCACAAATTGATTTGTATAGGAACATGATAAGAAAGAAAGTCAATGAAAAATAGAAACTCCTTACTTTCAAAGACAAATATCCACAATAGCTCAAATATTTCAGATGCTTCTTCACACGATAACAAAGAAATGTATAGGACAATAATAGAAACTCCTTGCTTCTTCACATGCTTCTAGAGGAAATGATAAGAAAGAAAGCTAATGAAAAATTAGAAGCAGCTTCTTAACATGTTCACTTGTACAGGACATTAATAACAACTCTATAACAAAAAATAGAAAGTTGTACGTAGAGGAAATTCTTCATATCTCCTTGCTTACGAGACAAATATAACAAAAAAAATTTTGCACAACTCAATTTCTTTTTCTAGTTAAGAAAACCAACATATGGCTGCAACATCTATTCTCAAATTTAATGCCAAATACAAGAACATAACTTATATTATTGACTATCTTCAGTATTAAAATTCTAACAAAAATGATGTTGAAAAAAGTGAGCAAAAGCAACTCAATTAGCCAAGGCTTTGTGATTCTATAACTCTCACCAAGGTTCAAGTACTAGTGACAAAATCTAACCGCCATTTCATAAAAAACTTGTGAATGGAGCTTGCTCAAAACTCATAGGACGTGGTGACATAGTGAGTAATCAACTGATTTCAGATGCTTGAAATCCATGGAATGAGATGATAATCTAACATGTATTCACATTCAAAGTCTTAAAAAAAAAATAGTAACAACAACAACAGTAGATCTACTTCTTTCTTCAAATTTCATAATGAGATTGTTGTATACTTTTGAACATAGAATTGTACTTGTCTTGTTTTCAATTCTTACCTCCTCTGAGTAAATATTTAGTCATATAGAATGCTTCTTTTCATCTCATTTTGCTGTTACTTTAGTCTCATTAGAGTCTTTCATTACTTTTTCTTTAGCCTTGATTATCTTTTGGAGTTGAGTTGATATTGTCTCTAGATTCCTTTGTAGTTTACAAGAATTCCAAAAGAAAAATAAATGAATAATATAACAACTTATAGGAGGCATAAAACAAGATCCACAAGGTAATATAGCAACTCATGACCTGGTAACGAAGTTTTGAATATACAACAATACAATAGTTTTGTTACAAATACAATATGTAACCATACGCATGTGGCGAGGGTTGATGCCCCCCAAAACGTGTAGAACGAGTCTATACGAACCATGCGGTTACAAATAAAGGCTAAAAGGAGACTAAAGAGAAAAAGATAATGAAACGGAGTTATCATCTAGTCTATTAAAATTAGGAGACGAGAAAAATTAAGAAAAAAAGGAAAACCAAACATGATAAAAGTGAAATAAAATAAACCAAATTCAAGACTCCAGTGCCAATGGAAGTCATACAGATCATTGCGTGCAAAGAAATGAGTAAAGACTCTTGTTACACTTAGGAAAGATATTAGACACCCTTGTACTCCTGACGAGTCGGTCTTTCTATACTTTTCTACTCATGGATGTGACTTAGTAAATGCAAAAAAAAGAAAACAAGAAAAGAAAGAAAGAAAAAAAAGAAAAGGACACTTGATTTTAGTCTTAGATCTCTCTCAGAAAATCCTATTCTCTCTCTCTAGACAGCCTTTCTCTAATTCCTGAAAGCCTTCCTCTAATTTCTGAAAGCCTCCCCTAAAGCTCAAGGCTTAGGGGTCTATTCATAGAAGGCTTTTTGATATTCCATCTTGTAGGAGGATCAGAAGATAACATCTACATATATCTAAGATTAAATTTTTAAAAGTAAAAAAAAAATCGGATATTTTATCTAGATATTAAATTTAAATCCAAATTCAATTTTTAAAATTTTAAATCAGATATTAAAGTCTCAAAATATTCTGTCACAAATCTAGTAACCAATTACAACTAAGTCACCACTTTTAAAATTTTTCATGATGAAAAGATATATTTAGAAGAAATTTTAAGTTACTAATTAAGTATACCCAAATTTAAAAACAATATCTTATAAAAAAAAGGTAATTAATTTTATGGATATTTTTGACATAGTCTTAATCTATAACTACTTGGATATTTTAGATTTTATCTTTACTTTTAAACATTAACTTGAATTAAATGTAGTTACAATATTAAAAAATGTAATAATTAACACAAAATCTTGTTTTTGATAAAAATAAAGATATAATTTTTAAACCTGATGTCACCCACTTTTTTAGGATTTTCTAGGTTTTTTTTTTGAATTCATTGCTATTCTATATTACATGTATGATATATCATTAGGCAAAACTAGATGATATGTAAGCCAAGAGGCTATTTAATGTATGCCTTTTAGGCAAGATGCATGATGTTATGTAAGCATAAGTGCTATTTCCTGTATATCCATATGGACACGAAGTCAAATGTTATGCGACTACAAGTAAATAGTCAAAATAGAAGGTCAGAAGTCGATAAATCAAAATCAAAACAAATAAAATAGAAATCGACAGTGCTCTGTCCACTGTCCTAAACCATATTTCTCGTGCGACTCATCCACAACACTCGTATGCGGTGTCGAGAACGGGGAATTGGAAATATACCAAAATAGGATGCAAATTCGATGGAAAAACACACGGGAGGCACACTGTAACGTATAGGAAACAATTTATAATGCAAATCCAAACACAGGTCTTGTCATCCATGCTATAACACTGTCTCCATGCTATATACAAGTGAATAGGGGGTCACTCTTGTCGAGATTCGAACTGATGTTCTATGTGCCCATAACACATAGGGGAGCTTCTCATGCCAATCTTTGTGTGTTTCTACCATCTTTTTCAAGATTTTAGTGAGATTTTTATTGACAGACTCGACTGCATCATTCATCTGAGGCCGATAATGGAAGGACTTGTGGTTCTTGATCTTGCAATTCTGTAGGTAGTCGTCGATTCTCTAGGCTATGAAATTCTTTCCATTATCGGAGATGATGGTATGTGGAATCTCCTACTGGACTATGATGTTGTTTCTGATAAACTTGTCTATTGCCGCGATAGTAACTCTCTTGTAGGAGGCCACCTCCACTCATTTTGTAAACTAGTCGATTACTACTATGATATAGCGATGACCGTTAGAAGTTGCGGGATGGATGGCTCCGATTACGTCTATTCTCCATGTAGAAAAAGACCATCTCACCGACAACAAAGTTAATAACTATCCTAAACAAGGAGGAAGAAGATGATGGCAAAGAGAGACGATAATGGTAGAGGAGGATGAGAAGAAGGACAATAATGACAACAATGAAGGAGGAGGACAATAATGACAATGATGCAAGAGAAGGAGGATGTTGTTGTTGCCAACGAGAGTCGAGAGAGGAGGAGGATGAAGATGGTAGATGAGGGAGGATGAGAATGACTGAAGAGGAGGAGGAGGACGATAGTGACGATAATGGAGGAGGAGAAGAATGACAATAATGATGATAAAGGAGAAGGATGACGACGACAAAGAAGAAGAAACCGTAGGAGTCAGATGATGATAACAATAGCAATGACAAGGAATGATGATAACGATAACGATGAAGAAGAAGGAGAATGATGACAAAGGAGGACCAACTATGTTGAAAGAAGATGCTGATGACTTTGAAGTTGTTCAAATGAGGAATGTGGAGAATGAAGTGAGTTGTTGATTTCATATTATGAGGAAGAAGAAAAGGGGTATAATTATAAAGTAAAACTTAATAAAGTTATTAACTACACTAACGTATACTATGGTCAAGTATATGTTAAAATTTTCCTTATTTAAAGTGTAAACTTTTTCTTAGCATACATTACAAATTCACAAAAGTACCTATTGATATCTACAGGTCTATTTTTATAGGTGCCTTAAAATCAATTGGTTTGCATCTATTGAATTCAACTAACGACTCATATTAAACCAAATACTCTCACTCTCTCCATTTCCATTCTTCCTCATCCTCTCCCAACCTCGTCGTTGCCTCCCCCCACTTGCCTCCTCCTCCTTGCCCTCACCCTCACTCAACGACACTACCTCCTTCTCCATGTCCTTGCTTTCATCCTCACTAGATAGTCCCCTCTCGCTCACTCTCATCTGCCAACCTTGTCGTCTCCTGCCTCCTCCTCCTCCTACTATCTCTCACCCAACGATACCGCCTCCTCCTCGCCCTTACCCTTACTCAATGGTACCGTAGCCTCTCATCATCTCCTTTTCACCTTCACCCTCACCCAAAGGCTTTGTCGCCTCCTACCTCTTCTTCCTCCCACTCACTCTCACTCAACAATACCACTGCCTCCTCCTCCTCGCCCTCACTCTCATCTTCACTCGATAGTGCCACTACCTCCTCACCTTCACCTGATGGCACTGTAGCCTCTCATCTCATCCTTTTCACCCTCACCCTCACCCAAACACATTGTCACCTCCTACCTTTTCCTCTTCTCCCTCACTCGATGATACTACTACCTCGTCCTCATCCTCATCCTCACTTGACAGTGCCACCACCTCTCGCCTCCATCTCCTCACCCTCACTCTCACTCGATGTCGCTGCCACCTCCCACCTTGTCGATCCTCCTCCTTAATTACAACATATGGTTGATTATAGCTGTTGGGTACATCAAATGGCTAAAATTATCTTCACCTAAGGTGTCTATCGAATTTTTTTTTTCTATCGACACCTACAGAAATTCGGGCCTGTTACAAATTTGTGTAATTTGTAACAAAAAAAAACAAATTTGTGTAATTTTTAAAATAAGATCTCACCTCATATATTTTTCGCACAAGATCCGACCCGTTTGCAGCTCTCCACCCCAGTACTCTTTTCAGTAGCTTGTAGAAGTGTGGAAGGCGTGGAGAGTGGGCCGGGTGTAGCATTGCAAGAGCCTAGCCATGGCACAACGAAAGCCACACGACTACTACTCAATATCTTCCCCAGCCAATGGTTTCTCTCCACCCATATTTCATATCCCCCTCACGCCCATTCGTATAAGTATCTCTCTTCCCAAACAAATTTTTCCATTAAATCTACGAGCAATTCCCAGCAAACGGAAGAAAAAGTGGGAATTTTGCTATTATATATATTTATATATAAAAAAACTAAAAACAGGAGCTGATCATCACTAGTTTTTGGATGGGTACTTTCCCTGTTCCTCTTCTACTTCTTCTTGTTCGTCACCTGCCCAATAAAATCTCCGTACATCTTTAGTGTGAGCTAACCAGAGGGGGAAGGTACGATCTCTTCTGTTTTTGCGTTCTTCTGATTATTTTTCACTTTTTGCATGTTTATTTGGACCAATTTCACGAGGGTGGTAAGAAAGATTGACTGTTTTGAGCTGAAAGTTCAATTTCTAGCAGTACATAGTCTAGAGTCAAGTCCTGATTGGCTGTTTTGCTATTATTTACTGTTGGTTGCTACTGTGTTTACGTTTCTTGTTCATAAATTGCCTTCTTCTGTTCGTGTTATCTTTGGAAGTGCCGGATTCTACTTGTTTTTTTGGAGGTGACTCTGTATCTTCTCCTGTATGCTACTTTTGTTGTTCCTTTTTACTTATTGTTTGGTTTTGTGGCTGTTATTTGAATTGTCTGATTGAGATTTTGTTGGAGAGAGAGTTTCCAGAATTTCCTGGGAAGCTGCTGTGAAGTCATGTTTTGTTGAATTGTCTGATCGAGCTTTGTAAAGAGACAGACGGTCTTTCTGCTTCTGGATGATATGGGATGTAACTTAAACCTATGGCTGCTGTTATGTGAGTGCACAATGGAAAAGTTTTGGTGCCTCTTCATATGTTAGCTGAGTTTAGTGAAGCGAAAAAACTAAAGATAAACCATAAGTTTCTGCAAAACATATTTTTGTGTAGATGTTCTTCATAGTATAGTGAGGACCCTTCAGCCAATAGTAAAGCTAATTTCACTATGAATACATACAAATTGTTGGTACTAGGAATGGATGGTATGACAGAGGGGATGTTGAATTTGGTTGGTGGTTGGGGACTAGGTAATTTAAATAGAACAAGCAATCAATACATGAATATCTCTAGCTAAGTGAAAGGCAAAGAGATTGTATTTATTTACTTATTTAAATTTATTTTCTGATTCTGGTTGAATTTTTGTTGAAAATACTAGTGGTTGTTTTTTGTTTCTGCAGAATATTGAAAGTGAAAAGAGGAAGCAACACTACTACATTTTAAGGGAAGAAGATACTTCTACTTAAGTCAGCACATTTTGGTTCAGAAATTTCTTGATAAGCTGTTGTAGTGTGACATAACTGTGTTTTGCCTTACAATGGCCGCAGCTGCAGTCGTTGGGCTAGCTACAGGGAAGAGGCTTTTAAGAACTTCTTTTTATTCATCTGATCTTAATGACAAGCTGTTCTCCATCTCAGATCATGGTCCTGGACAATTTTCTTCTGCTTACACAAAAAATGTCATTGTTGCACAGAAAGCTTCCAACTTTGGCCCAAACTATCATTCCAACAGAGAGACACAAATAAGGGCACTGAAAGAACACGTGGATGTTTCTTCGTTTCCCTCAACTACTTATCCCTTGTTTAAGAGATCTAGTCCTCTAGAGGAAGAGGAAACTTTTGATGTCGAGTCTTCATTAGAAGCCTTCATTTTGTTGCAGAAATCTATGCTAGAAAAGCAATGGAAGCTTACTTTGGATCAAGCCTCAGAAATGACACCACCTAGTAAAAGCCCAAAAAAGACTGTTGTTACCCGTTCAGGGTTGTCTGCTAGGCAAAGAAGGAATAGTACTCGAAGGAAATGTTTGAGTGGAGACACTAACATTATCCCTTTGAGCAGCAGCAGGAGGACTATTGTCAGTCCTGAGCTACTACAGAGGCGCGTAAAAGGTTATGTCCGGGGCACAGTACGTGAAAATTTGCTCAGTCATGCTGAAGTTGTCCATCTCTCAAATAAAATCAAAGTTGGTCTATCCCTGGAAGAGCACAGGACAAGGTTTGCAAACCATTTACTTGTGGTTGGCTTACTGTGCCTTTATAAAAAAATGTGCCTAGATAGACAAGCAAGCCCATTTATGTGTTAATTTTTAATCATGCTATCCAGTACCCCCAAACCAAATGGTGAAGTCTATAGAGATATTTATATAAAATCCTCATTCATGTTGATGAGCCTTGACACTATTGTGGTGTGGAAACCACATAGGAAATGCACAGTCAGCACGGGCAAACACATGGCAAAACATGTGCTGAGTTAAAAATCCACAGAAGATGTGTATAAATCATGGTGGAGATTCAAACCTGGGCGAGGTGCAGGCCAATCAATACTTAAAACCAATCAAATCCGTAATGGTGAGATCATTAGGATAATAAAGTTCAATACCTTCACTCAGGTTGATGAACCTAGACATGATGTGGTGTATAAACAACATAGGTGATGCATGATAAGAATGTAGAATGCATGGAAGAACATGTGTGTGGAAAATCCACAGAAAATCCCAATAAATTTGTTATGAAGGAAAATGAACCTGGGATTGGTGCACCCTTTGATACCATGCTAATTACTACACTAAAAACCAATTGGTTGTGATGAGGTCAACAAGAACAACTGTATTGAACAGCTGGTTAGATTTAGATTCAAATGAAGATTAAGGGGATGAAGTGCAAAACATGATATACGTGGTTAATCCTTTTATTTTAGTGGAACAGCCTCCTAATAACATGTTAGTCTTGTAAAATATCTTGTTTCTCTTATCTGACACATAATATAATTGTTCCAAATAAATTAACCATCTACGTTTTGATAGTTTTGTCTCATCTTGTGATATGCTAGCAACATGTAAGGTCTGTTTCATTCATTTCCAAATTACTTCTTCCAATAGAATTCTTTCAAGGTTGATCCACTTAAGTATGTATTCTTTTCTCTTATATTGGAGAAGTATTTGATTTGATTTAACATGATGAAGACCACTGATTTACATGAACACATGGCAAAAAAGTTCTTAATGGATTCAATTTTGTCTTTCCTGTTGCTCATTTCCTCAGAAAATGAAATGTGGTGCCTTCTGCACACAATATATGTTACACGAAGTTCACATGATTGTTCATGTAATTTAAAGTTGGCTAGCACTCCATCTGTTGGTAAATTATTGTATTGAATTTATTTATATTCAGGCTCAAGGAAAAATTGGGAAGTGAGCCATCTGACAAGCAGCTAGCATCTTCTCTGAGGATGTCCTATGCTGAAGTGCAAACAAAATTCATCGCATGTTCTTTGGCTAGAGAGAAACTAGCAATGTGCAATGTTCGTCTAGTTATGTCCATTGCTCAAAAGTACGATAATTTAGGAGCTGAAATGGCCGATTTAGTTCAGGTAAGATGTTTTATTTTTGCTTGTCTCTGGAGATTATATAAATTAACGAAATCAAAATTTTTATCTCTATAGCTGACCATCTTTTCGGCATGCAGGGTGGTTTGATTGGATTGGTACGAGGGATAGAGAAATTCGATTCTTCCAAAGGTTTTAGAATCTCAACTTATGTATATTGGTGGATTCGTCAGGTAAATCTCATTTTTTTGCTTAATTATTTGTGTAGATCACATCTCGTTATAAAGAATGACTGGTTGTGCAAAAATGTACTATTGCCTGTCTTTCAAAGAGAGAATATCCATACTGACGTCAATGCATGTAAACTGGCTTTAATGAAGTTCACCAGGCTCCTGAAAGCAAACACGGTTAATTCAAAATGTTGCAATCTCTATGGGTAGTATAAGTATGAAAACAAATAATCCTTTTTATAGACACGGCATAGTTAGCTTGCCTGCTGATTGTAGATTGTACGTAGTATATGGCACTGAAAATTGTTAAAACGAGTGGTTAAGTTAATGATCTGCATCCATTCCCTGAACTGTTGATAGACTGTAAGGAAAGAAATGGTTTAATTTGTCCTTTCAATTTTTCATTACATGCCTATTTTGAAGAATAACAATTTTCTTTTAGTTGACAAAAAGATGAAAATATCTTTTCATTGGAAGGTCGAGTACTTGTGTTAAGGGAGTCAGTCAAGAGTCAAGACATTTTACTGAACGTGTCAATTGCTCTTGTTTAAAAACCATCAACTGTTCTTAACCATGTGACTTTCCAACTATCATCTTTTCATAGTAATGAGCATATAATAATATGCAATATGCTCCTAAGAGGAAGTTGGACTTGTCTATTTTATTCTACTGTTTTTTTTTTTTATGAACCATAATTGTTTTTATTACTGTAAATTATATGTGTAATTTAGCTTGATTATTTTACAAATCTGCACTTTGGTTTTTACTTTGCAGGGGGTCTCAAGAGCATTAGTTGAGAACTCGAGAACCTTAAGGTTGCCTTCACATTTGCATGAAAGACTATGTTCCATACGGAGTGCAAAAATTAGATTAGAAGAGAAAGGAATCATGCCATCAATTGATGTGAGTTTGTTATTCTCCACTGCCAATTTATATGATTAATTTGCATTTCTTCAGTATTTCTATACCAATTCTTCTTCTCTCATATATCAATCTTATATTTTCTTCCTTTTTTTCATCTAGATATATTAGCAGCCTTTCTGCTAGTAGAGACTTTGAGTAATTTAATTATTGGTTCTTCCTGCATCTCAATTATTCCTGATAGCCTCTTCAACCAGTTACAAGTCAGAGTGCATCTGGGAACTCATGTATCCACTAACTGCACAGCTTTCAAGACCAAAACTAAAATAAAACCAGAAGCTGTACTGAATGGTGCTTGGCTGTTTCGCTTCTGGTTCATCTCAATTTCCATATCGAACTTCTCAGGACATATCTTCTTCACATTTTGAGCTTTTGGCACAATCTCATAATAGGCTGTTTCTCCCAGAAACTAAATCTAGCTTTTGGGATAAAAATTGCATTCCCATCCTTTCCATGTACAAGTTACTAAATGGACCCTAAGATACTTAACTGTGTTTCTTTATTTTTCTTGAACCTTAACTAACTTGACATACAAACATTTATTTTCAGAAAATTGCTGAAGCATTGAATATGTCAGAAAAGAAAATCAGGAATGCCACAGAGGTATATCACCATTTCATTTTCAGCTCCATCAGCACACTTTATTATGTCATCAATGTAATCTCAAATCTTACCGTATCTGTGGATACATGCAGGCAGTAAGCAAGGTCTTCTCCCTGGACAGGGAAGCCTTCCCATCACTGAATGGCCTTCCAGGGGAAACTCTCCACAGCGTATGTCTAAACATATTCTACTTGACAACCATCTGTGAATTGAGCATTGTGCTTTGTGGTATTAATTATTCGATATTGTGCCTTCAGTATATTGCAGACACTCATCTTGAAAACAACCCTTGGCATGGATACGAAGAATGGTCTATCAAGGTAAAAGAAATGTAAATGTTTAAAATAATCCCAACATGTGGATCTTTAATAGAGGATCTAGATTTTAATTTTGATTTTTCGAGTGACTGGCACTGGTCCACTGGTCACACCCAACTTAATTGCATAACATTTGGGACGACACCTTTGTTAGTTACTTAGTAGATGTTCTGTTCCTGGTGTCCCTGGTACTGAAATGAACATAAATCTGTGTTTTATACTATTCACTATGTCATTCTTTCGTCTCTGTTGACATCTACTAATTCCTACCTTACCTATCTTTCCAGGATGAGGTTGACAAGCTATTGACTACATCACTAGGTGAGAGGGAGAGAGAGATCATACGCCTTTACTATGGCTTAGAGAGTGAATCCCGTACATGGGAAGACATCAGCCGACAGTAAGTCTATTACTCATCGACAAGCTAGTGCAGTTTTGATTTTAATCGACCAGTAACCAGCATGGTGGCAACAATGAGCTCCTTCGGAATATGACTATGACTGAAATTTGCTTTTCTTGTTTTCAGGATTGGCTTATCACGAGAACGAGTTAGACAAGTCGGGCTTGTTGCCTTGGAAAAACTGAAGCATGCTGCAAGAAGAAAGAAGTTGGAGGCCATGCTGGTGAAACACTGATGAAGGAATTCTAAGGACTTTACATGTATATATTGAGGGTTAGAAAAACGTTCCTCTCCCATTATTCTCACATTGGAAAATAATTTCATGAAATGATTTACAGACAGAAAGAGAACCTAGGATCTGTAACTTTTTCTCTGTAATGGGATTAGAAGTATCCAATATGCTGTAAGATAGAAATTTTGTGTATGAAATGCTAAACATAAAATACATGTGGCTATACGGAAGCACTTCTACCGCTGAAAGTCCAACGCTCCACAACTTGCAGAGACTTCTTTTTTCTACGGGTGCTTTAGTTTTTCCATTATTATGTGAGCGTGGCCAATTTTTTTGCTAGAAAGCTAAATCTATTTCCTTTAACATATCTATCTTCTATGTTATATTAAGAGAAGGCTAGGGGTGTTTGTTGGACATTAATGAAATACCCAAGTTATTCATTTAACATTCTTACATTTGAAATTAAGATACTTCTTATTTTTTTTAGCAAACAAATCTGATGATCTTACTTATTTGAACCAATTCTATTTCTAATTCAAAGTGTGTTTGAAAAAAAAGAATTTCAGTTCACCATTAACACAATGAAATCTAGATTTAAGAGGCTTTCAAAGATTTTCAATCACTGCATTTCAGAAGTATCTATCTAATAAAGTAAGGGAATAGACGAGGAGGGTGGACAAACATAAATGAAATGTCTAAATTACTCTTTGATATTTTAAATTAATCTCATCCTCAACAATAATGTTTTAAATTTAAAATTATTAACAACTTACTCCTAATATTTGCCATTTGAAATTTGAAATCCCTTGGCATATCTATATTATTAAGGAAATAGGAAATGGCGACATATGTTAATAGACATCAATGAACTTCCAAAACAACCTTTTCAAGTGTTTAAGAGTGAATATTATCAGGTGGATATTTTGGCGATTGAATTTAAGTTAAATTTAAAAAGGAAACATGATCATAGTAATCTATTACCAAGTTAAAATTCAAATACCTTATGATCCATCATAAATCTAAAATTCAAACACCTTATGATCCATTACAAATTCAAAATTCAAATTGGTAATTAAATTTAAACATAATAATTAATTAATTATTTTTTAAGACATTCCATCACTTCATGTGTATTACGCAATAGTCCTTTTTGTATGATGTGTGGTTGATTTGCACGTGCTTTGCATTGAGCACTAGTAAAGTATAAAACTAGAACTATTAATGGGTCAGGTAAAACCTGTTAATTCATTTGACCCGATTTATTAATTTAGGATTTGGGTTAAGAATTTGAACTTATTAGAACCTATTAGATCTTAACATGTTAACCTAAAATTTTAAAGAGTTAGGTCATAGGTGAAATATGTTACTCCATCCGTTAACTTGTAAACCCATTAGTATTGAGTAATGTTATATAATTCATATCTTAATTGACTAGATGTTGATCATTATTGTTTAAAAACTTATAGATTCTTAAATTTATTAAATAAGCAAGTTTGTAGAGTATTACGAAGCATTTTTAGGTAGAGATAATGAAATTTTATCTCTTCTATTGTATAAAATTGTTGAAATTTTAAGTATAGATTTTTTTTAATTTTTAAATGAATATTTGACACGTTTTAACTCGTCAACTCGATTCAACCCGTTTTTTCCAAATGGGTTGGGTTGGGTTGGGTTATAGATTGAGGGTTAAAAAAATAGGTTATCATCCGACCCATAACTCGTTAAGAGAAAAAGGATTGGATAACAGGTTGACCTTCAATCAGACTCAACTCAATCCGTTGACAACCCTATATAAAAGAAACTATTGGTAGTTGCCATGTATCATATTGGTGTAACCTTGTAAACGAAGAGAGTATTTTACCAATATTCTTATAAAGTGCAGATAAGAATAGCTATGTATTTGTCACTCATTTATTTGTTGTATAAAGGATATAATTATTTTTTTCTTTTAGTTTCCTTTTATAATATTATTGAAATGAATAATATTTCATATATTTATCTAGTAATTTAAATTTTAATTTGTAATAAGACATTCAAGTACAATATTTTAAGTAAGGATGTAAACACAGTGAATATGAAGTAGATTTGTTAATACCGAATATGAAAATTTTCATCCACATCTACATCCGAATAGGTGTTAAATTTGACATTTGTATCTAAATCTGTCGGATACATCTGGATTCGAATATTATTCGTATCCGATCGAAAATTTCAAATACAAATAGCTTTGTATCCTTATCCAAAAAACATCTAAAATATCCAAAATATAGTTAAATGTAAGCAATGAATAATAAACATGTAAGATCTTTTCACTAGAATATAATCTATTGTTTAGGAAATAAATGTAAACAATAAACTAAAACTAAAATATATGTAAAGATAGTTGATTACTTATACACAGGATGGATTTGGATACGAATATGGATGCTAATATTTTGCAAATACTGATATTTTTTCATATATAATTTTTTTTTAATCGAATGTATCATCATCTGTATTCGATTCGATTTTTTTAGGATTTTTTTTTAGATTCAAATTTGCTCCGTCAGATATTTTTTAGATTAAAAAAATCTAAGAATTCAGATGTGGATTCAAAATAGATTTTCGAATTTCGGTTATCCATTGACACTCTTAATTTTAAGTATGAATTCTTAAACTTTAATACTTAATATTGAATGTAATAATAGAATGTGATTCTAGAAATTTGCTTAAACACTAAATGGTTAGATTATTTTCTTCAATAGGAATTACAAATTATCCACTTATGACTTACCCTACCAAATAAGCTCACATCATTAGTAATTTACCATCATTGGTGGAGTTCTATTTTATATTAATTGTACCATAGATAACAAGACACGCAAAGGTAAAACCATTGAAGAAACAAGTCTATACTTCTCCCGTTACTCGTATGAATTTAAATGCTAAAAACACGGGTAAAACTAGACTCTCTCCGTACTCCTCTTTTATAAGCCAGCACTTACGGTTTACCATAACTAGGAGACCATAGAGTATAATATATCATTAAAAAACAAGATTCTTGCTCATAAAAGGCACTATTTTAGATTCTAGAAACTTTTATCAACCACGCTATTTTATTCAATATAAATAATCAAATAATCTATAAGAATTGTATCTTTCGTCTTACTATGAAGTTTAATTTTAACAAGTTTCATAATAAAAAATGTTCATTCAATGAATATAATTGAAACTGAAAGAATTAACACAAGATAGATCAATTTATCTACAAGAAAATGGACCTTTGAATTATTGACTTGTGTACGTTCATAATGATGTAATTCATAGTTCAAGTGGCATTTCTCTTCATTTGTAAAGTCTTGAGGATAAAATTTCTTTATCAAGCTATAAACATCGTCAACTTCAAAACATTTGTAGAAATCCATAGGATCCAAAGTATTTGTGACGACTTCGATGTCATATTTTTAATAAATTCACAAATATATATTTTTTATTATTTAATTTCTATTTATCACATAACTAAATCCAAACTTAGATGGACTATGCAAAGGTAATCTAAGTCTCAAATACATAATTAAATATGTTTTAACATTAAATATTACTTTTTCGATAATACATTTATCTAAGACTTTCAATGTGTGGCTAAGTAATTAACTTCTTTATATAAACTAGTAAGAAATTCATCTTCTAATAAACAAATACAAAACATAAGTCATATACACATGAACAACTACCAAAAAGATCATCTAGTATTCACCCACATCAACGAGAAAACCATCGTAAAACAATCTATGTGGATAATTTCTAAATTTTGTAGAAAATATAAGTCCAACAAAAATGTGCACAACAAATGCATGCCACAAACACATGAATCATATGTGGGACTAACACACGTAACTAAAATGTGCACAACAAATGCATGCCACAAACACATGAATCATATGTGGGACTAACACACGTAACTAAAATGTGCACCTCAAATGCATTACCCATACATGCAAGAGGCTTTGCAGCCCCTCATGTGCACCTCTGACTGTAGATCAGTAGTCCACATAAGGACAAAAACATAGAAATCAAAGGTAACTCAAGAGGTTACATGAAAACTCTAATTCATGCATTTCCAAAACATTCTACTCTTTTTTTTTTTGAAAATACAATGTACATTTATATCAAAAAACATGTATCACAAAATGACCACAAGCCAAATCAACTTATAAACCAGATCAAATCTCAAAACTTGTTGTGTTGTCCAATGCCAAGCAACCGATATTAGCCAACAAGTAGTTGTTAAAACACATTGCATTGCCATGATCCAGCCATCTTACGAGGAGTTCTCCCGTCCCAAGTCACAAAGAACCTTTACGAATATCTATTCAATAACGTCATCAGAAGTGAGACATCAGCGTATTATGCTCTAGCCAAACATCGCAGAGTACACCTCTCCACATCCTAATTCTTAGTGCTCGAACTACTCAGAGGACTCTAATC
Organism: Posidonia australis; assembly: GCA_024699735.1. Taxonomy (NCBI): domain Eukaryota; kingdom Viridiplantae; phylum Streptophyta; class Magnoliopsida; order Alismatales; family Posidoniaceae; genus Posidonia; species Posidonia australis. The sequence continues at coordinate 1,659 of JAMKQA010007615.1, read as the reverse complement.
TCCTAATTTTGTCAACACTTAATACTCGAACCTTAGCATTGACCTTGTGCTTGACTATTTAAAAGTATTGTAATACCTCTTGGTCTTGCTAGCATAATCCTTCAGGTTATTGGTTCTCAAACCTCAGCCTTAATCCTTTTGGTACACAATCAGACTCAATGAAAATCATTTCAAATCTCTTTTTATTATTTTTTTTTCAAATTATTTTTATTGGAATTCATTTAAAACCACAAAGCTATACAAAAATTACCACTCTTAAATACCACACATAACTATATTCCTATGTGAACTTCAAGATGGTTCAATCCATAATCTGGTAACACAACTCGACAAAACATGGCAACATATATCAAAAGTCCTTGCAATGTCTTCGCAAAGTCCTAGCTAATGTTCTCGTGAAATCCTCGCTAATGCCGTTCGCGAGGACATTGTGAGGACAAAAAGTCCTTGCAAGATGCTTACACATTAAAAAACAATTATAAGTAAATTTCCTAGTGAAATACTTGCACAAAATTGCAAGGACTTAGCGAGGACAAAAAGTCCTCACAATGTTCTCACTAGTAGTCGCAATCTTCTGGCAATGTACATGTTATGTTCTCACAAAAATTTAAAAAAATAAAAATTACGAGAACTTTGTGAGGACTAGGGGTGTACATGGGTCGGGTTGGGTCGAGTTAAGGGTAAACCCATGACCCAATCTATATTGTTCGGGTTGGATAATTTTAGACTCATACCTAACTCATACCTAATTCAGATCTAACCCAACCTGACCCACAAATTTCTGGTTGGGTCGGGGTGGTTCTCGGATTTTATAGAACTTAAATTTTACACAAAAAAAGACATAGGCTTTCAATTAAAGGACCATTTTAGTTCATGTACACATAATTTTCCTTGTATAGATTGATCATCTCCATTCCTTAATATTTTTTTCAGGTGGTGATTTTCTTCATTTAGAAATTTCATTTATTTTGTTTTATCATCCGTACAGATAATTTCATTTGTTCTCCTTGTTAAAGAAAGTCAATTAAGAATTTTTTAATAATACTTGAAGATTATACCATGGTATGTAGAAGATTGCAAAAATTTATAAATTACATGGTATTAACCATTAAGCAGGCAAACTGAAGATTATACCATGGTATTCAGAAATTCAAAAATTCCACTATCCAAATATGCCTTCAGAAATTTAGAATTACATGGTAAACACAATTACACATGTGTTTAAATGATTCATACATATCATAAAAATTCAGAATAACCACAAGAATAAAAGAAACAAGGCGATCGAAGAACTGATCGAAATATTTTGTTTCACAAAAGTTAATCATGAAAATTTCCAACAGTTTCTTGAATCATCCAACCAAATAAATAAGGAAGAAATTCGCAAACACAAATCATGAAACCTAACACAAATCTTTCGATAGACCTCTAAGGAAGAAATATGGAGACAACAAACATGAGAAGATCAACAAAAGATAGGAAATCATATCGAATGATTCTCTTTGCTGAATCCCTAAGATCTCCCCAAGCCCTAGAAATCAACAACAGAGGATCGAAGAAAACTACCTGCACAGACCAAAGTTTCCAAAGGCTTGCTGCTATGGAGTGTCCCAATGTGGACTATGGAGGTGTAGGACGGTATGGCCATGTCGTCATGCA
>JAMKQA010007614.1:0-37641 GCA_024699735.1 Posidonia australis | reverse complement strand
TAGTATCTTATGTAGTGCCTTTTTGGATATGTGATTGATTAAGGATTATTGTGTAGCAGAAACCTTGAGTAAGATTTAAGATTTACAATGGAATATGAAGGTCTCAATTTTAATGACAATTGAGAAAAGTGATAATCTTGATTAAGTGAAATCTTATGGTCATTTAGAACTTAAGTTGCACTAGTGAATGCTAATTAGATCTTTTGTGTAAGTATTATATGTATTTTATCAATTGGATGTTTCATAAGTGGACCCTTGGATTTTAGAGTGGAACTTGCATGTGAGGAATGCAATGCCACCCATATCATTTGCCTTGAGGATGAGATTTTATAAGAATTTAAAAATATTTAGAGAACATCAGTCGTCCCTTTATGTGGATGCTATTTAAGAAGTGAAGAAATGTAATGAGAAGGAGAAGAAGAAGACAAAAAAAAGTGGAAGATTGAGAGAGTGTGTGAGAAGAGAGGGTGTTCCTGTGCATGGTGATTTTGGGGGTGTTGATGTAGGCGTCAACGCTTCCACATATGTCGATGTCTGTTGTTGTGATCATCACTTGTCTTTTGATTTAACTACTTGACAAGACGCTTTCGGGAGATTGCGGTTGGATTGGTGGTGTGAGTTCTTGGTTCACTAAGTCGGTAGTAAAATGTTGCCCAACGACTTTCTCATGTTACATAATATACTCCTTTCCTTCAAAACAAACAAAAGAAATTTGGATTAGTCTAGGGATAGTAAATAATATCAAAATGAAACAATAAATAACATAAATAAAAGCAACTAAATACTAACCAAAAGGTGGTCCCTGCATGCATATATAATGGGCTTATCTAGGAATGCAATGAATATGTAAAAAAGTGGTTTGTGAATGATGCTTCCTTCACTCACGTGCTCGTAGCGTGGGGTCAAAGAAGCAGAGGCACAGACGTAGCTCTAAAGGCTCATTTTAGCTTTGAAAGATTGGATCTCTATGGATCTAAGTTTTCATGCAGGCCTTTGACAGAATGGGGGCTAAGGTTCAGAATCTCTCAAGATTTCTCTCGCAACCTAGGATTTCTCTCTTCTTCTCTCTTAGAAGGGCTCCTTTTAGGATTTCTAAAATGTCTCTCTCGATTTCTAAATTGCTTCTCTTTAAGCCTTTGACCTAGGGGTTTTTTTATAGAGTTTAGGGTGCCAAATCTCGTCAAAGAACGAGTAGAAGATCAAAGTCTAGGATTAAACTCTCTTAAAATAGAAAATAAGAGATATTTGTTGTCGTTGCCTATGGGATCGACAATAGGATCATTATGTTGCCGCATGCATTGGCGACGACATTGGATATTCCTTTTTCACTTGACGTAGAGAATAATTACCTAAAAGGCTATAATATATTTCACATCAGTTAATTGTCAATTTTATAGGCACTGAGCAACTAAAAAGGTAAATTTTTAAAAATTAAGATCCCAAAATATCTTATCATATATCAAGCAAAAGATCAAGACCAAATCTACCCTTTTTATGATTTTCGTAATTGAAATTTGATTAGAAGATATTTTACAATTTACTCAATTATTTACTAATCAAGTAGATTTAACTTTGTAACACCAGTAAATTTATTTTTTGTAATTATTTACATTTTTTAATGAATTTTTCTGAGCGAATGTTACTGTTCCAAGGCCTAATTATGTAATTTGTAGTTTTGGGCTTAAGTCTTGTGGGTCGTCTGCTGTTTGTGCGGTTCCTGTGCTTATTCCCTCATGGTTGGCATTGTGCGCGTGGCATTGTACTGTGTGGGCCCATGTGTGGGTCCCTGTGTGGGCCTGTGACATCTGGGCTTGATTATCCATTTTTAATTGTAAACCATGGAATTAATTATAATATTGTGTAAATGGTTTATTAATAGATAATCTACTGTTTCTTGGATGTGTGAGAGTTGGGTTGGCTTTCTGTGCTCATGTTTATGATTTAGGACCAATGCAGGATCCGGTTTGAGAATGCACAGTTGCCTCGGTTTGCGTACCTGTCTTTTCTTCTTTTATTTCCTTCTTTTCTTTCTCTCTTTTTCTCTCTCTCCCTCACGAGCCACCATCCTGCCTTCTTCTTCTTCCCCTTTCCCAACCCATGCCACCACAAGCCAGCGGCCCGTGCCTCGCCTACTCTTCTGACGTGATGGCGGCCGGCGCGACATAGGAGGAGGTGAGGATAAAGAGAGGCAGAGGCAAGCGAAAAGAGGGAAGGTAATTGAGAGAGGAGAAGGAAAGGAAGAACGGCGTGCGACAGAGGAGGCAGTGGTTTACGAGGTTCGCCGGTGGAGGAGGCTTCGCCGAGGAGAGAAGAGACTCGCTGGGGAGTGAGGAAGATCGTCGGAGTGCCACTCAAGGTACGCGGCCCTTTTCCTTTGCTTGTTTACATGCTTCCAGTAGATCATGTTTATATGCATGAAAATCAAGATAAATGCATGAAAAATTGTAGAAAAATAGTAGAATTGTTGGGAATGAGATGAATAACATGTAAACATAGATATCATGCGGTTAGGATGGAATTTAGTAAGGATATACGAGATTTTGGGACGAGGGCTACAGTAGCCGTTTTCGAGTCTCATCCCTTTGTTATTTTCGTGTGGATTGAGTGGTTGATGAAATCATGAATGGTTTATGGGGTTTTGAAGTAGACTCAAGGGTCTACATCCCATGATTTATTGATAATTTGTGACGTGTGTTTGGGGGGTCCGACGGAGACTCCCACTTTCGACGATTTCGTCGACCGAAACAGGGGAATGTCCTGGTTGCGGGAAATTCGGTATGCCGAATTGAATTCGGTATGCCAAAATCCTGACAGATTAATCCAGGATACCTAGTTTTGGTAGGTCGAAATCATCTAGTAGACTAAACCAGGGATTTTCGATGTACCGAACCTAAAATTCGGTCTGTCGATTTTGCCCTAGCCCTAATATATATATAAATGAGATTATAAAATGAAAAGAAAGGGGTTTTAAATGGACAATAAGCATGTGTTAATGATGTTTTCTCCATGTAAATGACATAGAAGAATAAGAAACCCAAATAAGTGGATTTGGGCGTGGCTTTGGGATTTTAGACCCTATAAATGAATAAAATGGTTGATTATGTGTGGTTTTGGGCATGAGACCCAATTGTGATTTTAAAACACATGATTTTTCGTGAATTGAGTTGGGACCCCAGTGGAGGGTCAAGTATTGTATGGAAATAGATTCCTGCAATGAAAAAGAATGGAAATGGAAATGGTTTTAAAAAGGAAAGCTTAAAGAGTTTTGAAAATGAAACACTAATAATGTGTTAGGGAACCACGGGAGTTAGTGTCGACAATGTGGTAGGAGTATAAGGCTCCAATGAAATCAGTTGCCAGATATCACTGTGGTTGTTGAGATTGAGACGGTGTAGGCTGAGCCTGGGTCATTGTACCTAGTTGTTCAGGTCACCAAGCTCGTGACGGTGTAGGCTAAGCCTAGGTTATTGAGCCTAGTTGTTCGGGTTACTGACTGTGTAGGCTGAGCCTGGGTCGTTACTCCTAGTTGTTCGGGTCACTGACGGTGTAGGCTGAGCCTAGGTCGTTGCACCTTGTTGTTCGGGTCACCAATGGGGCGTCAGACAAAGACATATTCCTGTGCATGTATGAAAGAAATTGAGGCCGGTTGACCGGAGCGATGGCATCCCGCAAGGGGAATTTCACCGCGGCAATGCAGGGAGGTAGGGGAAATGATATCCTCGTCTACTGCTTGTGTGCCTGGTTACCCCTGATCAAGGTAACATCAGTAAAGAAAAGTGGAAAGAATAAGAAAAGAATGGGATTTTGAGAAATAAAAGGAATGTGGTTTGTCTAGGATTGGACTTATGAATGGTCCTAAAATCCTAGAATAAAACAAGAATTGTGTTTTAACCAATTACGAGCCAGTTTTTATGATTTTGGTTTTGAGACCGAGAGGCATTGTGTTTTAGGTTGGATCTGGTCAGAGATATGAGTTTTGAAAGTGGTTTTAGTCTTGGGAAGAAATCCCAAGCAATAAAGAAGAAAGATGAGTTTTAAAAAGGAACATGGTTTTGGAAATGATTTCCAGAAATTTTAAAAGAGAAAGGAAAAGTGAGTTTTGAAAAGAGTATAACCCTAGGAACAGATTCCCAAATGATTTCAAAGGAAAGGACAAGGATGTTTAAACTGGATCTTTAAAGAAAACTAAGTTTTATAAATTTAAAGTTGAGTTTTTGGGTTTTCGCTATTTTGTGTGTTTGGGGCTCGTACTAGATGACTTGGATGTCACTCATGCGTGCTTGTTTGGTTTTCAAGTGCAGATTGAGTGCAATTGAGTCTCGGTGCCGGAGTTAGAGCTTCTAGCCGCACATTGTTTCCTAGAGGTGAGCCTTAGTTATAGTCATTTAATTTTACTGTAATTAGTGTAATTATGCTTATGATACTATGATTTATGTAACGTGCTCAGGTTTGGGGCGTTACAGGACCTGTGTGTGTGGGTCGGTTGGTGGGGCATATTGGTGTGGTTGTTTGCTGGCTCATGCTTTGAGCTGTAGATGTGCTATGGGGCATTGCTGGTAGGTTGCATGCATGCAACCACCTGCCTTTTCTATGTAGTTTTTAAGACACAGGCCACGCAAGATCTCCCATGCCATTTCCTTCTTCGCTTTTTCTCCTTTCCTTCCCGTATACGCTATCACCTCTCGTTTTGGGCACCATCTACCCTCCTCCACCTTCCCCCCAGGCCCCCCACCCCCCACACTCTCCCTCTCTTCTCCACCCACTCACCCCTCTCCCTCACTCATTCATTCTCCCCTACCCTGCTAGTAGTGCCTGAGAAGAGCAAAGGTTGTAGCAGCATGTGGCGGTGCATAGAGCTCCAAGAAGTTGTCCTTGAGGTCGAGGGTTTGCTGGTGGTGCATCGGGCGACCGGAGTCAACGTAGATCGTTGGAGGTCATGTATAAGGTATGCACCTCCAATCAAATGTGTAGAATGCATAAAAAATTATAGAAATGCCTAGGATGCATGTAATCTAGGCTAAATTTAATGTTTTGAATTTATTGTGATTTTTTTTGTGAATTAATGTGGCATTTATGGCAATTAATGGCTTAAGTTAGTTTTGCCTATGGTGAATGGATTTTGGCTTTGTCTAAACCTTTATGCCTTTCTAGACCTTTTTGCCTTAAGTTAGTTTTGGATTTTGGTATTCTAGACCTTTATGCCTTTGCAAATTTATATCTTGAACTATGGTGAATGGATTTTGGCTTTGTCTATGGAGTTTTGAAGTAAACTTGAGGGTCTACAACTTATATTTTATGTGGATATTATGGTATTTGTTTGACAGGTCCGCCCCTTGCTCCCAGTTGAAAGATTTTTCTGGTTCAAGGCTCTGTTCGAATTCTGATAGAAAACCTAAGACACGGACCGTATGCACAGTGGACATGTGCAGGTTGGCTAGGGAATTCTAAGGTGTTTTCTGAAACCTTTTGAGTATATAAACTAGTGTTATATGCTGGTTTTGACTGCTTTGAAATGTGTATTGACATAGTGGTGGCTTGTCCAAGTGTTTGAGGGCTTGTTTTACGAATTTGTGAAATTTTCATCGAGGTCTTGTATGAGTTTTTTTCGGAGATATAAATGGTTTTGAAAAATGTATTTCAAAGGAATGTGTTGGCCCTTTTTGGAAATAGTCCTTTCTGGTTTTTTGTGTGCAGACTGAGAAACTGTGGGTCGTGCTGTCTAGACCAGGGGATGTGACGACACCTGTTGGATGGTCGGGCGTGTTACCTAGGTTGAGGTCGAAGGCTAATATACCTGAGGTAGAGATTTGTTGGGTCTTGGAGGTATGAGACTCCTTGATTGTCATTTCAAGGCTAGGGTTGTGGTCCACGGCTTGAGGTGTTTTGTGGCATGACAGGGAGGTATGATACTCCCACTATCGTCGTGAGCACTAAGGCTCGATGTTGTCGAGGATGGAGGTATGAGTCTTCCTCCTGAGCATCGTGTGGAGAACATCGTGAAGAGGTGTACCTTGTGGTGGCTAGTGTGGGTGGGACATGTGCTCGTAGCTGGTAGCATCCTATGAGACAGAACTACCTTCCCAGGAGAGGTTGGGTTTGTGATGATTCTTCAGGTGAGAGAATCACGGGACAGTGTCGCTCCTGTATAGGGTAGTGCCATCGTGGCAATGCAATGCACCTTGGTAGCTGCTTGTGGCTAGAGTTAGTTTCCCGGTGTCAGGTTTCCCGACTCATTATGTATAGTTTTAGTCATTGAGGGTCTCACTTGTATTTTGGGCTAGTAGAGCTATTCTTTGTTTTGTTTGGTCAGCATGAGCTGTGTTTCTTGTAGTTTGGGCCTGGTAGGGCTTTGTTTCGTGGTTTTCGGCCTGTTGGGGCTGAGTTGCCTATTTTTAGTGAATTTGGAGAAAATAATTACAAAATGGTTTTAAAGGAAAACTGTTATAGTTTTGTTTTTTATCGTGTAATGCCCCTAAATCAGGCGCAACAGAATCTAAGCTACTATACTAGGATTAATGCACTTTAAAAAGAACTTAAAATTGTAATCTACCTAGAACCTGTGTGTGCGGCTAGTGACTCTTGTCTCTGAACATCAGACTACACTGCACTCAAACTACGCACTTGAAAACAAAACAAGGTAAAAACACGCGTGAGTGACTTCTAAGTCATCCAGTACGTGCCACCCAAAAACAAAAGAAACAAAACTTGGAAAGTCTATAATCTAGGCTTTTGAAATCATTAAAGCTCTTCCATAAAATTCTAATCTAGGTTTCATTGCAACCAAAACTTTGAATAAATCTCTTATTAAAATTCTGGAAATCTTCTTCTGAGAAAAACTCAGTAAATAATGTTCCTTTAAAATCTTTATTTCTATTCAAAAACTCCATGCACTAATCTCATACATTCTTGGAAAACATCTTTGAGACTAAACTTCAGCCTAAAACAAAATCTTGAATCTAGCTAAAACACAAATCTTGGCCGGACTAGCCCTAAAACTTGATCACGTCTCAGCTAAAATCTGGCTAAAACACAAAAACTAAAACACAGTTTGATTCTAGCTTAAATCCAATTCTGAATCTCAAATCTGAAAATCTCTATTCTTTTCTGGTGCTACCTTGATCAGAGGTGACCTGGTCATAAACGAAGGGTGAGGCGCCAACCATAATCTCCTACACTAGCATGGTGAAAGTCCTTGTGCTAGGCATTCCACTATCTACCTCGACAAACAGGCCGCACTCCTGAGTTCCTCAAGCTCCTCTGAACAAACAGACTCACTATTTTCTTTATGCACGGGGATGCGTTTTGTAATGCTCCTTTCTCTTTTGGTGTTTGAGCTCACGAGTTATCTTACCCAGCCCATTCAATACCTTTTCTAGGCATCTAGTTTCTCTAACCGAGGCCACAACTCTAGAAATCTTATTATGAAAACATGCATTTCTCTATGTAAAACTCTTTTAATTAAAGAAATCTTTCTGTAAAACTATTCTTTTCTTCTGAGATGTCTCTTATAATTCTTTATAAAGCTCTTTCTAAAAAATATGCCAAAACACCACAATTAGGCATAAAAATCCATTCATAATCATCTTTATTAAATCACTTTTACTTGGCTTTAGGGTCTAGTTCGATGGACTAGACCAAAATGGCAAACCGAACTAGGCCCAGATGCCTAGATCGGTTGACCGAATTTTGGAACAGTCATCTGAATTTCCCTGGTCCGAGCAACCGAGACATTTTGGTCAATCGAAATCCCCTATAGTAGAAGATCGAAGCATTTTGGTCTATCGAAATCAGGATTTTGGTCGAATACTGATAGGAAATCGGTATGCTGCAACTAATTCAGCATACCGAATTGCTCGTTTTTAGTAAACTTCCTCTGAATCCTAACTACTTGTTCGTCGGAATTGGGACCTCTGACAGACCCCTTTCCATTGAACTATAAATCCTACATAAAACATATAATTTAGCATGCCAAGTCTACTTTCATTTGGGATAAATTTCATCAAAAACCATGGCATATTGCTTGAGAAATAAAATCAAAAGCAAACAAAGCATATCTCAAGCCACTGTAGCAATTACTCTAAAATTCTTCTAAAATGCACATTAAATCATGGAAAAATTCTAGAAATCTCATTCATCCATAATCTTACTCAAATCTACTCATATTCAAGCTTTTTACACTAAATCAATGCATACTTCAAGGAATTGGAACGTAAACATAAAGGAGGAATGAGACGAAGGAACGCGTACACATAAGCGATCTCAGACGATCCTCCTTCCTCGACTGCTTCCTTTCTCCTTCCTGATGAGTCCACCGAGCACAAGGGTCTCTGGTGAGTTCTTTTCCACCAACAGAACACGCCTCCTCCTCCTTATCACTTCTTCCTCAGTTCTCTGGTTTTCCCCAACTCTTTTCCCTTCCTTCCTATGGTGCCTCCATCCTAGCTTATCCCTACCTTCCTTAAATACTTGCCGCCTCCTTGTCCTCCATCGTCAACGACACCGTCGAGGATCTCGGTGAATCGATAAGAAGGCATGGTGAAAGACTGTGAGTTACTGTGGTGAGCACAGTGAAGGGCGATGGAGGTTGTGTGTTACCAGGCTGAGTTGACTTAGCTTCCATTCTGATCCCACTCGGTCCCACCCACGTTGTAACGCCCTGAACCCAGGCACGTTACCTAAATCATAGTATCATAAGTAAAATTACACTAATTACAGTAAAAATTAAATAACTGTAACTAAGGCTCACCTCTAAGAAACAATGTGCCGCTAGAAGCTCCGACTCCGGCATCAAAACTCGACTGCACCTGAAAAACAAACAAGCACGTGTGAGTGACATCTAAGTCACCCAACACACGCCCCAGACACGCAAAGCCACAAATTCTCCATAAAACCATTAAAATTCAGCTTTGTAATTTTCAAGGTTTGGTTTTCTTTTGAAAATCCTCTTTTCCTTTTAATACATCATTCCCCTTTTCCTTTTGTTTGAAATCACTTGGGAATTTGATCCCAAATTCAAACTCTTTTCAAAACCCATCTTTCTTTTCTTTTCAAAACGTTTGGAAATTTATTCCAAATCATATTCTCTTTCAGAAACACCTATTTTGCATTTTCTTTTAAAACCATTTGGAAATCATTTTCCAAAACATGCTTTTTTCAATACTTGGGATTTCTTCCTAAAACCAAAATCACTTTCAAACCTCATATTTCTGACCAGATCCAGCCTAAAACGCAATGCCCCTCGACTTAAAACCAAAGTCATACATACTGGCTGGTAACTGGTTAAAACACAATTCTCATTTTTATTCTAGGATTTTAGGACCATTCATAAGTCCATTCCCAAACAAACCACATTTCTTTTCATTTCTTAAAGTCACATTCTTTTCCGATTCATTTCCACTTTTCTTTACTATTGTTACCTTGATCAGGGGTAACCAGGCACATAAGTAGTAGGTGAGGACATCATTTCCCCTACCTTCTCGCACTGCTACGATGAAATTCTCCTTGTGGGATGTCACTGCTCCGGCCAACCGGCCTCAATCTTTTTCATATATGCACGAGGATACGTCTTTGTCTGACGCCCCATCAGTGACCCGAATAACTAGGTACAACTACCCAAGCTCAGCCTACACCGTAGGTGACCCGAACAACTAGGTACAACAACCTAGGCTCAGCTTACACCGTCACGAACTCGGTGACTCGAACAACTAGGTACAATGACCCAAGCTCAGCCTACACCGTCTCAAGCTCGGCAACCACAGTCGTGTCTGACAACTGGTTTCATTGGAGCCTCATACTCCTACCACGTTGTCGACACCCACTCTCGTGGTTCCTTAACACATTCTTAGTGTTTCATTTTCAAAACTCTTTAAGCTTTTCTTTTCAAAAGTATTTCCATTTCATTCTTTTTCATTACAGGAATCTGTTTTCCATGCAATACTTGACCCTCTTGAGGGGTCCCAACTCAATTCATGAAAACCATGCTTTAAAATCATGAATTGGGTCTCATGCCCAAAACCGCACACAATCAATCATTTTACTCATTTATAGGGTCTAAAACTCCAAAACCTTGCCCAAATCCACTAATTTGGGTTCTACATTCCTCCATGTCATTTACATGGGGAAAACATCATTAACATATGCTCATTGTCCATTTAAAACCTTTCTCTCTTTTTTTCCCATTTTATAATCACATTTATATATATCAGGGTCAGGGTAAAATCGATAGACCAAATTTCAGGTCCGGTATACCGAAAATCCCTGCTTTGGTATACTGAACATTTTCGGTATACCAAAAATCCATGATTCGGTCGACTGGATGATTTCAACCTACCGAAACCAGATATCCTGGCTTAATTTGACAGAGATTCAGTATGCCGAATCCAGTTCGGCATGTCGAATCGTCCGAAACCAGGGACCCCCAAAACACTCATCATAAAATGCAAGTAAATCAAGGGGTGTGGACCCGTGAGTCTACTTCAAAACCCCACAAATCATTCATCAATCCATACACTATACAATCCACACACTATACAATCGACACGAAAATCACAAAGGGATGAAGTACAAAATGGCTACTGTAGCCCTCATCCCTAAAACTTGTATACTCTACAAATTTCAATCCTAACCGCATGATGTAGACACCCCCATATGCTTGCAATTGGATAAAACCCTAACAAGACCCTAAAAATCCTAAAAAAAATCAAACAAAACCCTAAAAAAATCATAAAAACCCTAGAAAAAACCCTAAAAAACAAACAAAACCATAAAAAATCTGTAAAACCCTAAAAACTCTAAAAAACCCAAACAAAATCATAAAACTCTAAATAAACCATAAAAACCTTAACTAACCCTAAAAAACTCCGAAAAACCCTAAAAAATTAAACAAGACCATAAAACCCTAAATAAATCCTAAAACCTAGGTTAAACCCTAATCCAAATTCAAAACTCTAATCCAAACCTTAAACCCTAGGTTAAGACCTAAACCAAATTCAAAATCCTAATCCAAACCTTAAAACCTAGGTTAAGACCTAAACCAAATTTCAAAACCTAATCCAAACCCTAAAACCTAGGTCAAACCCTAAGTAAAACCCTAAACCGTAGGTCAAACCCTAAACCATAAGTCAAACCGAAAACCCTAATGTCAAACCCCAACAACCTTAACCACTTCCCACTTCACTCCAACAACCTTAACCACTTCCCACTTCACTCCAACAACGTTAACCACTTCCCACTTTACTCTAACCACCTTAACCACTTTCCATTTCACTCTAACCACCTCCCACTCTAACCATAATAACCAACCAAGCCATTTGGAAGCCTAAAAATAAGCCCATTTGCAAGTGAGAATAGAGATTTGGAAAATGCTCCACTGGCAGACCAGGTGTGCCCTCCATTGACTTCAATTTACTTCAAAAATGCTCTCCTCGGTCTCCCTCTACCTCCCCAGATTGATTCCAATGGAGCCAGAGGTCTCCTCTGGTTGGAATCGAGTTTCCAAACCTCGCCGGTGCTGTTTTTTGGCGACCTAGGTGGGGGTGCGAGTCTAGGGCATGATCCTTGCCCTAGGATGCTCGATCCTCCTTCCCTAAGGTCCCTCTTGCTTCTCCGATCCCTGGTGCACCATTTCGCTGCCTCCCTGAGCCTCTAGTAGAAGATCGTCGGAGTCGCGCGTCGTTGCCGTCGTCGGGGAAGACAATTGGTAACAACGACTGATTGCGTGCCTCCAACTCCGCCGTGCCTCTCCGAGCATCCAGAAACATTCCATGACACACCCCCAGCACTTTGGAGCCATCGAAGCCAAGCCTCGTGCACTGGATCACCACCACAGTTGAGCTCCTCGGAGTTGGATCGCGTCGACGACGAGCGAGGTCCGAGGATGGGAGGAGTGTCCCATTCTTGCTTTTGGAAGAGGGGAAATGCTCCGCTCGTCGCCTCTAAGCTTCTTGGACTTCTGAGCGCCGCACCGCAGCCCTCTGAAGCCTCCTTCTTCTTTGACGTCGTCACCGGAGCAACCCTGATGGCGAGGGAGGTGGGAGGCCCACTCCAACCGTTGAACCTTCGATCCAGACCATTGGATCTTTCCCTCTCCTCCTTTTCTTGCTCCCCGTGAGGTCTGATCTTCAATCAGGCTTTGGCATGCTCTGAAAGAGCATCCCTGGTGGTTGTCGACGGCGGAGTTCCGTCGCTGGCGGCAGTCGATTCTTTTTCTTTTAATAAAACGAAAAAAATAATGATTTCTTTTAATAAACTTCTGCTCTTTTCTTTTATTTACAGTTAGGTCCTTATTTTCTTACACATAGGTCCTTTTTCTAACTTTTAGGTCCCTGCATATATTTTCAAATCATTTAAATAATGTTTGTCTTGACATATTGCATAAGAGCCCTTGTAAGTTTTTAAAAAATATTTTTCAAGCTTAAAAGTTAGATAGAGACCACTAGAGTTTCTTTTCATGCATTTAGGTTCAGCATTTTTGTATAAAAAACCCTGAGCTTTGTTGAAATAGTTCTAAATACATATTTCTCTGTCTAAATTGCAAATTAAACCCTGGGAATTTAAATATTTGCTCAAATGTGACATGAATTGCATTTTAGCCCCTGAATTTCACTGATTTCTCACTGGATGAATATTTTCTAGGGTAAAATTACAGAATTGTCCCTAAAACTTTCTATTTTCAAACATAGAGTCTTTTTCTTGCATATTTTACCCTGATTTCCACATAATTGCATTAAATACATGTTTTGATGGCAAAATTGCATATTGACCCCTAAGAATCTTTAATTTGACCAAGAACGCACAGTTTTGCACATTTGACCCCAAATTTCTTCAAAATTACATGAAATGTGTTTTTCTATGTATTTTTGATGATTTAGCTTCATAATTTCAGTTTCCATTAAGAATTTGGGATTTTTACACAAAAGCCCCTGGAATTTACATTTTTACACTTACACGTGCATTTTGTACATTTTGTTGCTAATTTTCATGCATATTTTCTCGTATTTTCTTCCTTGCATCGTGCACGCATTTCTAGCTCATTTCAAGCTTGGTTTTCTCATCGTTTCCTGGATTTCTTCCGACTTTCGCGATGTTTGACTTGATTTGGTTTTCCATCGCCTGAGAGCGTACATTAACAGGCTTAACAATGCCGGCATTGTCTCGAATGTGGATTATTTCCCCCAATTTGATTTTCTCGGATTTCTTCGAATTTCCGCTGATTTACATGACACTTTCAGAGAGTTTCTCGATTTTCACGATTTTCCTCATCGCCCACGGGCGTACAATAAAGCGGCATTCTCAATGCCTACATTTGTCCCTCGGATTGACTTTTTCCTTTATTTTATCTCTTCTCTTTGATTTGGCATGTTTTCCAATCATCTTTAGCATGTGCATTCAGAATAGGCAAACATACACACAATAGACCATTTAGCAAGTAGGAAACCTAGAAAGACCGAGTTCTTCAGGCGCATGGGGGTGCGTAGCCCCTTCCCCATGCGTAACAAGAATCCTTACACTTTCTCTGGCCCACATTGATTTGTGCATTTCATCCACTAGGCACGGGGCATGCATGTTTTCTTCATCTTGTTTTATTCTTGGTTTTCTTTCGTGTTTGGTTTTCCTCGTCTTTCCATTAAAAGACTAGGTGGTGACTCCTTTCCTTATCCTTTCTTATCTTTCCTTGGTGTTTCCGAGTCTAGTCTTCTTCTTCAGATTCACCATCTTCGCTGTGACCGTATCGGGACTCCTCGTGTGCTTCCACGCACCGTAAGGAGAGCCGTGCAGGGTTCCACCAGCATGGTGACAGGAACTGGCGACTCTGCTGGGGATAACCAGATTCTAGCTTTTGTTTTAGTTTTCTTACTTGTCTTTGGTCTATATACTTTGTGCTTGTTTGCTTGTTCTGTTTGCTTGTACATATTTGACTGAACATGTCTTTTTGTGCCTTTTAACACTATTGCTATGCCACCGCACATGCACATGACCTAGTTCATGCTTTTTTTTTCGATACTTGCTTTTATTCACATACTTGTGAGCACTACACCAGCACATGCCATGATCATGCCTTTTGCTTGTTGATTGACTTTTTAGATGCCATGATTGTGTGTTCTCTTCCCTTCATTTGTATTTGCCATGATTAGGAGAGTAGAGACATGTTTGCTTCCCTACTTAGTTAAAATAAAACACACAAACTCAGATAAACAAATAATAAGGCATAATTAGAGACAAATGCTCACAATTCCCCATGGTTTAATAAAACGCAAGTAAAAGACATAAAAGCATATCACATGATTGATCATATAGAGCATGCATCTTCTCCTCTGAGTCCACCCACAGTTTGCGAAGGACAATCCTAACAACCAGTTCTATAGCTTTGGCGTAGGGCGTATTGCTAGTCTGTCCCCCTTGTTCGGGGTCGCGTCGATGCTAGTAGAGGGTACAGCTCCATGCTACTGCAGGAGACGAGGCTACCAACGCACCACCAGTTCACTGCCTACGCTTTGGCCAGGATTTAGAATGGGAACCATACTTTTCTAACCAGAGTCAAAACCCAAACCCATGAGTGCGTCCCATATAGTCAACCCCATGTGGGACATGCATGGTGAGAGAGCGCATTTTAGTAGCATTCATGTGCATGTGTGCCATTCATGCCACCCTAACAAACGATTGCATAGCTAACTTACTTCTTTTGTTGTTTTGTCTTCACCTCTTCACTGACACATTGGGTTTTTTTTTCCTTTGTCAGGTATAGAGTTCTATGTGTGAGTTCCTAGGTCTGAGCCTGGGAGTTCCTTTCTGTGACCTCAGTCTTGAGGCACTGTTCTCGACTGTCGTTCCTCGAGCTATTCGTCACTTCCGACGATAGCTCCTTATCGGTGTCATCCTCTAGTTTGCAATTGCAGCCCCATCTTTACTCGTTCGCGATTCGTTATGGCCCAATGAGCTTCTGAGACCTTTGCACTGGCTGCTCTGAAGGGGATTCCTGTTTCCGCCCCTCCTCCTTCTTTTACTTTGACATTAGTCATTCCATCTGCACTCCATAATAGCCATTTTCAGGCGCCTGGAGTTCCTTGTCCGCAGGTTTAGGGACACTGGTAGACACTTATTGGTCTGGAGCCCGCGGCTGAGGCGGTTACCATGACTACCACCAGGGCATTTGATCTGATGATGTCTTGTCCATCAGTTGACCCTGTTTTGCTTGACACACAACTAGCTGCGATTGTTTATTCAGTAGGAATTCAACCCACAGCATCCTTGAACTTCCAGCCCCCTATGACATCCCTGCTGCTTGCTCTTCTAGCCCTCGGTACTGCTACCGATGGTACCATCACCGTGCAGTCTCAGCAACTTCTGGCCCTTGCACAGAAGCTGCAAAACATGGCCTTCTCTTTGGATCCTACTCTGACTGCGCCTATTTGTCCCATTCTTGAGGACCTCGCTCCGCCTGCTCAGGCACTTCATGTTGCACCAGCCACACCACCACTGCAGTCGTTGCCACAGCTTCCTGCTGTCCCAACAACGGGCGTTGCTACTCTGTTGATAGTATCACTACCACAATATGCACAACATATTCCTCCCTCTACTGGTGGTCCGCCTTTTAGGCTGACAGGAGTACACTGGCCTGTGAACCCGACCATACCAGTTCAGCAGCTGTTACCCTCACACACAATAACACACCTAGCACAACATAACATTTCTATACCCTTGCGTCAAATACAGGCTTCAGCATGCACACCACCACAAATAGTGCACATGCACGGGTACGCTGGTTATTACGCCACGGCACCAGGTGGCGAGATGATGGATCTAGAGGAGTACACGGGTGCTATAGATACAGCGTACGCGAGACCTACCTCTGCTGCACATTCAATGTCAACATCAACCTTGAATGCACTTTTCGCCAGGATGAATGACTTGGAGAAAGCACTATGACAAGTGCAGGGCGGAGACCGCCAGTCTTATTCCTTTCAGGACCTTTGCTATTTCCCAAAGGCTATACTCCCTGCGAACTTCCATATCTCAGAATTTGAGAAATATAATGGAAAAGGCTGCCCAATATCACACCTTAAGGCATATTGTAGCGATCTCGCTCAGTTATAGGCTGACGAGAGACTTCTCATTCGCCTCTTTCAGAAAACCCTCACAGGTCTAGCTCTGAAATGGTTCACATCTCTAGATATGGCTACTATAAAGACTTGGAATGATTTAAGCCAAGCTTTTCTGGAGTAGTACTCTTTTAGCCTCTGCATGGTCCCAAAGCGCGAGGACCTAGTCGCTACAAAGCAGAAGCCCCACGAGCCGTTCGGAGAGTATGTTGGGCGCTAGCGAGCCCTCGCTTCACAAGTTAGCGATAGACCTTCTGACGAAGAGTCTATCGAAATAATAATTCGAGGAGCGCAGCCAGCCACTGGGTCTCTGCTAAGCATCCAGCCTATTTCCACCTTTGCATCCCTGATCAAAGCTGGCACCCGTGTTGAGAGCTCACTGAATAGCGAAAGCTTTCCTGCATTAGCAGCATTCGCAAAGCAGATCATGGCTTCAGGCGGAACCAGCAACAACAATGGTGGCAACAACAGATCCAACACTGGGTACGGCCGGAAGAAGGATTCTGCTAAGAATGTTGTGGCATATGTGGGAGCTCCTGTTATGCCAATCAGTGCGGTGAGCTCGCTAGCTCAAAGTCAGGTAGTCTACACTCCTACACCTCACAGATCACCACCACCACTGAGCCAGTCTACCAGCCTGCACCAGCAAGGCAAGGGCGCTACCGAGGATCAAGGTGGCTCCCACGACCCGAGAGAGATTACACTCCTCTAGTTGAGCCATCGAGTGTCATATTTCCTAAGGTCGCGTCATTACTGAAGCTTCCAGAAATTCGCCCACCACCAAACCCACTTCTGTGGTGGTTTAAAGCGAATTTATATTGCAGTTACCATAGAGCCGCAGGGAACTTCGGGGAGCAATTCAAGACTTAATTGACTAGAAGGTCATTGCCATTAACACACAGGAGGCAGAGTCCACGCCCGCTGCATAGACACCTCATTCATCTGCATCCACATCTAGCAACATAGTCAACCAGTCGTTGCCTGAGCATGCGCTGGGAACTTCGGGAGTCCATTTCCTTTCTTTTGATGAGGTTGTGCCTTTTGATCCTTCCCTCCTCATCCATGATGTTTCAGAACTGTTCTCCTATCAGCTGAGTCAATCCTTCATTGAAGCTTCCAATTCTGCAGTCAATATGATCCAGTTAACTACCAGACCAAGGCACACGACTGCAAGACCTACCATGCAATCCACCCCACCAACAATTAGTCTATTAGCCAAACCAAAGCATGACCTGACCCAGCAAGCGCCAATACCTACACCGCCAATTTCAGTCCCAGTGGAATTGAGGGCCCATGCTCCTGTGGTCATCAACTTGACATAGGATACTCACCGCATGCCTTATAGCTATACCACAGAAATGTGTGCTGAGGTAACGTGGTCAGGATGGGTATACAAGGCCCCGGTTCCGACAAACAAAACCAGTTGTAGACACCCTAATTTTCTAATTTTGCAGGATGGAGATGTGGTGGCTGAGCTTTAACCCTAATAAGGCCCATTTAGTTCATTGAAGCCCATTAGGCCCATGGAGGCCCATAAGGCCTACATAGGCCCATTAAGCCCAATTGAGTCCACCTTGGCCTACATAGGCCCATGGAGGCCCACATAGGCCGATTAAGCCCAATTGATCCCACCTTGGTCCCAAAGTCCACAAAGGCCTCACAACAATTTAACCCATTTCTTCCCTCTCTATATTCATTTTTTTTCCCTTCATTTTATTGAATTTTCAGCAAAGTCACCCATCCCTCTCATCTCACCCTTTTTTCTCACTTAGCCACTGAACCCACTTCACCTCCACTGACCTATCACGAGCCAGCCATTGAACCCATCTCCTTACTGAGCCATTCCAAGCCAGCTTGAGCCCCACCGATCCAGCACAAGCCAAACCCATTGGTCCAGTCGCCATTGAAGCTTGGCAGCCGCCGTTGATCCCTGTCGGTGACCAAGGGACAGTGGGGGGACAACGGTTTAGTGGTTTGTTAGGTCTGTTAGAGGAGTGATCGTTCAGTTAGTAGGTTAGCTAGTTAGTTGGTGGTTTGTTAAGGCTGTTACAATGATGGGTTTGGGTCTCTATTGCCTATAAAAGGGGAGGTAGAGTCGGAGTTTCAGGGGACCTTTTTCCCGCACCAGAGAGAAGGAAAGCGGAGAGCCAGAGAGTGCTAGTGGGAGAGGAGAATTTGCGGAGAAGAGAAGCAGTGGATTCCGAAGCTCCGGCGAGGCATCTCAGGCCAGGTATGCCCCTCTGATTCCTCCTAGTCTTCAATTCGTAGCTCCCTAGGTTCCCATCCCCCTTCTCGGAGCAATTTCAGGGGATCCAGAGTGATCCCCTGGTCGGAGAAGCTCCTTCGTGTCCCGCCGTCGCCTTTTCCCGGTGACAAAGACGGGGGGGGGGGGATCCAGGGAACGTCCTGGGTCCCCGATCTTCCTCTCCTCTTCCTTTGGCATCCTCGGTGCTCCACCGCCCCTTGGATCGCCATTTTGACGCTTCCAGCAGCCTCCACGCCGATCACCGGAGGATAATGCCAGAATTGCCGTCGTCGGAGAAGACAACCACCTTAGAGGTGGACTACGCATCTCTGGCCCTCCCGCGTTGCTCCATGCCTCTAGAAACACTCCAAAGCTTCCCACGAGCACACCGGACCGCCTAGAGCCGCTCCTCAGGCCCCTGATCGTTGCAACGACATCTCCCGCTGGAGAGGATGCCGTTGACACCTGTCGGAGCACGTCTCCGCTCCTTACTTCTCCATTTCGCTCCAGAAGAAGCATGGACACTCCCCAATGCTCCAAGATGCCTCTGCAACCACTGGAACACCGCGCCGCTGCCCTCCAGAGGCCCTTTCTTCTTCGACGCCATCGTCAGAGCTCCTCAACGGGGAGGGAGGTGGGAGGACCTCTCCCACCGATTGATCCCTGATCCACTCCGTTGGATCCTCTCCTCTCACTCCCTTCTTGCTTCCCGTGAGGTCTGATCTCAGATCAGGCCACGGGAAGGCCTTGTGTGCCGGTGGTCGTCGGTGAGATCAGACCACGGGAAGGCCTTGTGTGCCGGCGGTCGTCGGCGGCGAAGCTCCGTCGCCAGCGCCGTCGTAGTCTTTTAAAACAAAAATAAAACATTAAAAAACAATATTCTGAATAAACTACAAACATTTAAGTTTTTCTTTCTACTAGGTCCTTTTTCATTTCTTTTAGGTCCTTTTATTACAAATATGTCCTCCTCTCATTTTTCATAAATCATTCGAATAAAGTTTTAACTGAAAATATTGCATTCTTCCCCCTGAACATTTAAAATAATGTTTTCCAGGCGTTAAACTTTAGCAAAAGCCCTCAAGTTTTCTTTTAATGCATTTTATTCAAGAATTTTGCATATGAGACCCTGAGCTTTCTTGAAAGCTTTCTGAAAGCTCATTTTTCTGGTTAATTTGCATTTAGGCTCCTGCATTCTTTTGAAATTATCCAGGATGTTGTTTTTGCTGGTTAAATTGCACTTCAGCCCCATAAGTTTTTGAAAACTTTTCTGAACATGTTTTCTCAAGGTAAATTTCACTTTAACCCTCTGTCTTTACTGAAATTCTTCTAGATGCTTTATTCTACTGGGTAATTTGCAGTTTAGTCCCTGTACTTCACTTATTTTACTATGAATGTCTGTTTTCTAGGGTAAAATAACTATTTTGCCCTTGAACTTTTCTGAATCATTTTTCTTGCATATTTTACCCTAAATTTCCACTGAATTGTTTAAAATGCATGTTTTAGTGGTAAAATTGCATTTTGACCCCTAGGAAACATCATTTTGACTAGGATTGTACATGTTTGCACATTTGACTCCAGATTTCTTCATAATTACATAGAATGTGTTTTCTTATGTAGTTTTGATGATTTGGGCTTCAGAATATCTGTTTTAATCAGAATTTGGGTTTTTTGCACAAAGGCCCTTGGAATTTTCATTATTACACTCACATATGCATTTTGTACATTTTTTCACATCTTTCTGCACAAGTTTTCTTGCCTTTCCTTCCTTGCATTGCGCATGCTTTTCTAGCTTGTTCCGAGCTTAGTTTTCTCGTCGTTTCCCGGATTTCTCTCAGTTTTCGCCTTTAGATTTGTTTTGGTTTTTCATCGCCCGAGGGCATACAGTAAAAGGCTTCACAAAGCCGACATTGTTCCGAAATGAGGATTATTTTCCCATTTTTTAATTTTCTTGAATTTATCCCAATTTCCGCTGTTTTGCGAGACGTTTTCTGAGAATTTCTCAATTTTCACGATTTTCCTCATCGCCCAAGGGCGTACAGTAAAGCGGCATTTTCAATGCCTACATTTGACTCTCGGATTAACTTTTTCCCTTTATTTCATTTCTTTACTTTGATTTGGCATGTTTTCAGTCATCTTCATGCATGAGCATATAGAATAAGCAAGCATACATCCATAGACCATTGACAGTAGGGAAACCTAGAAAGATCGAGTTTTTTCGGACGTATGGGGGTGCCTAACTCCTTCCCCATGTGTAACCAGAATCCTTATCCTTTCTCTAGCCCGCATTCATTTGTGCATTGTCCATTAGGCACAAAGCACACACATACATTCTTTCCTCTTATTTGCTTCTTGATTTTCTTGTGTTTTTTGGTTTTCCTCGTTTTTCCATTAAAAGACTAGGTGGGAACTCCTTTCCATATCCTTTTTATCTTCCCTTTGTGTTTCCGGGTCTAGTCTCTTCCTCCGGATTCACCATCTTCGCCGTGACCATATTGGGTCTCCTCATGTGCTTTCACACACCCAGTAGTAGGAGAGCCGCGCAAGGGTTCCACCGACATGGTCACAGGAACTGGCGACTCCGCTGGGGATAACCAGATTCTAGCTTTCGTTCTGGTTTCCCTATTTGTCTTTAGTCTGCTTACTTCATGTTTTGCTTGCTCGTTCTGTTTGCTTGTACATATTTGACTGAACATGCATTTTTAACTTTCTTTACACAGTTGCTATGCCACCGCACATGCACACGATCTAATTCGTGCTTTGTTTGTCGATACTTGCTTTTTATTCACCTATTTGAGCACTACACCAGCACATGCCATGTTTACAGCTTTTGTCTGACTTTTGGATGCCATAATTGTGTGTTTTTCCCCTTCTTTTCAAATTTCCCATGATTAGGAGAGTAGAGACATGCTTGCCTCCCTATCTGATTAAATTAAAACACACAAATTCAGACTAACAATTAATATGGCATAACTAGAGACAAATGCTCATATTCACTCTGGTTAAAACACACAATCTCAGACGAACAATTAATAAGGCATAACTAGGGACAAATGCTTACAATCTCCTCTGGTTTACTAAAACGCAAGTAAAAGACACCAAAGCATATTGCATGTTTGATCATGTAGGGCACGCATCTTCTCCTCTCGGTCTACCCATAGTTTGCGAAGGACGATCCTAGCAGCCCGTTCTATAGCTTTGGCGTAGAGCGTGTTGTTAGTTTGTCCCCCCTTGTCTGGGGTCGTGTTGGTGCTAGTAGAGGGTACAACTCCTTACTACTGCAGGAGACGAGGCCACCAACGCACCACTCGTTCACTGCCTGCGCTTTGGCCAGGATTTAGAACGAGGACCTTACTTTCTGACCAGAGTCGAAAAACCCAAACGCATGAGTGCGCTCCAAATGGTCAGCTCCATGTGGGACATGCATGGTGAGAGAGAGCATGTTAGTAGCATTCATGTGCGTGTGTGCCATTCATGCCACCCTAACAAACAATTGCATAGCTAACTTATTTTTTTGTGTTGTCTTGTCTTCACTTTTCCACTCTTTCTCTCTTTTCCACTGACACTTTAGGTTTCTTTTCCTCTTGCCAGGAATAGAGTTCTGTGTGCGAATTCCTAGGTCTGAGCCTGGGAGTTCCTTTCTGTGACTTCGGTCTCGAGGCGTTATTCTCGACTGTCTTTCCTTGAGCTATTCGTCACTTCCGACGATAGCTCCTCGTAGGCGTCGTCCTTTCACTTGCAATCGTAGCCCTGTCCTTACCCGTTCGCGGTCGATCATGGCCCAGCGAGCTTCTGAGACCTCTGCACCAGCTGCTCTAGAGGGGATTCCTATTTCTACCCCTCCTCACTCTTTTGCCATTTCATCACTCATTCCTTTATCACTCCATGGTGGCTTCTTCCAAGCACCAGGATTTCCTCGCCCTCCGGTTTCGGGACACTGACAGACTTTTATTGGCATAGAGCCCGCAACGGAGGCGGTTACCATGACAATTTCTAGGGCATCTGATCTGACGGTGCCCAGTCCTTCTGTTGACCCTCATTCATTTGATACCCAGTTGGCTACGATTGTCTCTTCAATAGGAATTCAGCCTGCAGCATCTTTGAACCTCTAGCCTCCTATGACATCCCTGCTGCTTGATCTTCCAACCCTCGGTGCTGCTGCCGATGGTTCTGCCACTATACAATCTCAGTAACTTTTGGCCCTTGCACAGAGGTTGCAAAGCATGGCATTTTCTTTGGATCCCACTTTGACTACGCCTGTTTGTCCCATTCCCGAGGATCCCGTTCCACCTGCTCAGGTGCTTCATGTTGCACCAGTCACTCCACCACTGCAGCTGTCGCCACAGCTTCCCGTTGTCGAGGCTGTCGCCACAGCTTCCCACTGTCTCGACAACGGGCATAGCCACTCTGCCTATAGCATCATATCCACAGCATGCACAGCATATTCCTCCATCGACTAGTGGTCAGCCTCTTGGGCTGGTAGGAGTACATCGGCCTACTAACCCGACCATACCGGTTCAACAGCTGCTACTCCCACACACAACTACACGCACTGCGCAATGTAACATTTCAATACCTTTGCATCAGGTTCAGGCGTCAGTATGCACACCACCACTAGCATACACACACGGGTACGCTGGTCATCACGCCACAGTACCAGGTGGTGAGATGATAGATCTGGAGGAGCACAAGGGTGCTATAGACACAACGTACACGGGACCCGCCCCAATTGCACACTCAATGTCAGTAGCGACTCCCAATGCACTTTTCGCTAGGATGAATGACCTGGAGAAAGCTCTCCGACAAGTGTAGGGCGGGGACCACCAGTCTTTCTCTTTCCGGGACCTCTACTATTTCCCAGAGGCGTTACTCCCCCCGAACTTCCATATCCTGGAATTCGAGAAATATAACGGGAAAGGCTGCTTGATTTCGCATCTTCGGGCGTACTGTGGCGATCTCGCTCAACTCTAGGCTGACGAGAAACTTCTCATTCGCATTTTCCAGAAAAGTCTCACTGGTCCAGCTCTTAGTGGTTCACATCGTTGGATATGACCACCATCAAAACCTGGAATGATTTGAGCCAAGCTTTCCTGGAACAATACTCTTTTAATCTCGACATGGTCCCAAAGCGTGTGGACCTGGTCGCCACCAAGCAGAAGCCCTACGAGCCGTTCGAGGAGTACGTTGGGCACTGGCGAACCCTCGCTTCACAAGTGCACGATAGACCCTCTGACGAGGAGTCTATCGAGATAATTATTCAAGGAGCGCAGCCAGCCACTGGGGCCCTACTGAGCATTCAGCCCATTTCCACTTTCACTGCCCTGATTAAAGCTGGCACTCACGTTGAAAGCTCACTCAATAGTGGAAGCTTCCCTACGCTAGCAGCATTCGCCAAGCAGACTATGGCTATCGGTGGAACTAGTAACAATAACAATGGCAACAATGGATCTAACACTGGGTTCAGTTAGAAGAAGGAGTCTGCTAAGAACGCTGTGGCATACGTAGGAGCTCCTGCTATGCTAGCAAATATGGTGAGCCCACCAGCTCAGAATCAGGTCATTTATTCTCCTACATCTAGAGCACCACGCACTTCACAAATCACTACCACCGCCAAGCCGGTCTACCAGCCAGCATCGGCAAGGCAAGGGTGTTACCTGGGACCTAGGCAGTCACCACGACCTAAGAGAGACTACACTCCTCTGGTTGAGCCACTGAGTGTCATATTTCCTAAGGTAACGTCATTACTGAAGCTTCCAGCAATCCGCTCATCGCCAAACCCGATTACACCATGGTTTAAGGCGGATTTATTTTGCAGTTACCATAGAGTCACCTGGCACTCTACTGATAATTGCTATACACTTCGGAATGCTATTCAGAACTTGATTGACCGCAAGGCTATCACCATTAACACACAGGAGGCAGAGCCTAGGCCCGCTGCACAGACACCTCACTCATCTGCATCCACATCTAGCAGCATAGTCAGCCAGCCTTTGCCTAAGCATGCACCAGGAACCTCGGGAGTGCATTTCCTTTCTTCGGATGAGGTCGAGCCTTTTGATCCTTCTTGCCTTATCCATGATGTCTCAGATCCATTCTCTTATCGGCTGAGTCAATCCTTCATTGAGCCTTCTAATTCTGCAGTCTCTTTAGTGTCGCTCCATACTGTCCATTTTGACTCCAGACCCTCTGGTATGCTTTACCGTGTCGACCGTTTTAAACCGGTCAATTTTGTTCCGATTCTCGAGCATGCCAGTCATTTGGTCATTTTTGGCAACCCCTTTTCGATGGTCGAGAATCTGTGTCAGAGATGGGGGGTACGAGAAAGGAGCACCTCTCGGGCGGAATGGCCCCAGAATCGTAGAACCAATTGCCGCGGAGAGAAGACGTAAGTTTGAAGGACTGGGATACGAGCGCAAGCCGCAAGACAGATACACAAAGCGTCGTAAATTTCAAAAGCTCGTTATTCCACGAGATTTAAACAATTTTGTCTGTGCGGGATTGCTGGATCCCAATCGGAGTTTGATGCTTGCAGAGCCTGAGCCAAATAAGCCGATCAGTGCTCGGAAGGGGAAATTAGGGATTTCGGAATGGGTTCAACATCATCCATGTCCCCAGGGATAGCCATGCTAACATTGCCGCCTCCAGAGTCAATAGAGGGTCTTTCCACCAATCTAGTTGCAGTTTGGGATGCAGCAAGGGCAAAATCAGCAGTAACAACTTCAGAACAATAGCCAGTTTTGAGGGGATTACAACTAGTACAGCCAGAATAAGAACCTAAGGTGTTGAGGACAACCAACGCGTATTATGTGGATTTCACTTCCGATGAAGAGGAGGAAGATGCCGTGGTAGCTTAGGTGGATAACATGCTCAGTGATCTGGAGGTTCTATTTCAGGAGCAGTTATTGGTATTGGCCGAAGATGCACAGGATGAACTGAGGCACAAGAAAGGGAAGGTGGTAATGGTCAAGGACACAGAGGAACAAGCAGTTGCACCGGGTTAGTCTGCAATCCTGTCCCTTGAAGAGAACAAGTCTTTGAGCGCTAGACCAGAGGAGTTTATCTCCTATCAGCCAGGAGGTGGGTCTAGGTTGTACTATCAGACTTGGCCCCACTTGAGCAGTGGGGTCCAAAAGAAAAAGATCCTAAGCTAGGCTTAGGAGGGAACTCGGGCGGTAGCACTCACATCAGTCAGACAAATGATAGCAGCCCACCTGTTGCACATGCTGTACAGAGACAGCATGATAGTAAGAGCTTTTGTTCATTAGAGGTAGAACAGTTAGACACAAGCTCAGAAATATCAAAGCCAAGAATCATCAAGGGTGCATACTAGAAAACTAGGGTTACAGTGACCATTTTGAAACACCATTAGGGGCTATTATCCTTGAGGACATGGACTGCATCGAACAGTTAGAGCCAGTTAATTCATGCTACCTGAAAAAGTACTATCAGTGATCATAAATAGTGTGTCCTTACTCTACGACACTAACAATTTCCTTCATGCATACATGTGGTCATGATCTTCATACATCCATGTAGCTCTGCATCACAACACATACTAGTCCTCATACAGTATATGCATATTTAGGGCGTAGTTTGCATACATCAACACATGCATGGATCTTAGCCCGATGATGATAGGCGGAATAAGCTTGCCAATGTGGGGAATGTGTAGCACCTCCTCAGGTAGATACTATCCAGGAATCTAGAGAGTGAGGGAGCCACCTTTCATTATGAATTGGGCGAAGTATCCAAACTTCTCAGGGACCCTACATCTCCCAAAGGGAGATAAAATGCTAGGGGTAAGAGTGAGAGCGCGAGAAATAAAACAAATATATATATCTGTGAAAAGGCATAAAAGAATAAGAAGACAGAAGTCGCAGATAGAAGTCGGCCCTAAAGAGAGAGGCATGGTGGGTAGCTTTGTCCCTCTAGTTTATCTTGGAGAGGAGTCGGAGTCGGAGTGAGAACTTGGAAGAAATGTCCAAAAGGGCCTAGCCAACCCTTTAAACAAGCAACAACTCTCCTTCATAGACCAGGTACCTATTACCTCCAAGCCAGGGATAGGGTGAACCCACACGCCTATGAGGGAGAAAGAATAAAGAATAAGAAAATTAAAAAAGCAGGGGTATGGTCCAGTGGGATTTGGAATGGAGCCCAAAACACAGTGACCCGTTTCCAGAGAGCCACCCAACAACTAGGGGCTTGGATAGAGTCTTATGAGGTCTAGAGTTGCCATTCCTTTGTACTTGACAATAGGCATCCCAATGCTGAGGGCACCAATAAGATCCAACAAATCATTTAGCATGCATACATTTCTTCTTGTAAACATCATCCTAATAAACGTTGCAGAGTGTTACTTGGCTCTCTTGTCTTGAATGTGACAGCGAATTTCAATTCGAGAGAATCAAGAGGACATCACCTAAACCAGGGGCATGTAAGCTGCTCTCGTTGGTTAGGGCCATTTATGTCAAACCAGGGGCATGTCAGCTGACCTATAGTTAGACACACTGAGCCAGTACTCGACCAAGGGCATGTAAGTTGCTCTGATTGGTTAAGAGTCATCCATGTCAACCAGGGGCATGTCAGCTGTCCTATGGTTACACACTTTGAGCCAACACTCGACCAAGGACATGTCAGCTACTCTATAGGTCGAAGATCCCCAATGGTCGGTCGGGAGATGCAGTCAAACAATCCCAATTCTTCAGATTTGCTGGTCATATCTCATTACTCGGGTACTTGGTTAAAACCAATTGGGTAACCAGGACCTTCCCTCAAGGATGTGCACAAGATTTAGTTTGTTCAGTAACTCCCTATTTGGTTAGCTGCAGTCTTCAGTTCTGGGCCAATTTCTCTAATCCTGACAATTCTATTTCAGCTTTTATCTGTCTGCTTTGATTCTGCTAAGTGCTGTTGAATGAAGCAAAGTGGAAATTTGTTTCTAAAGAATAATGTTTTGAACATGTCTACCCCTTCTAAGGAGTCTCGAGCCAAGAAAGCTGAGGTGCCTTACAGATCATGGGTTACCCCACAATGGTTGTGCCCACATAGTGCTCAGATGTTCTCTGGGCTTGGTTCAAACAGTTAACTGAAAGTGATCGTGACAAGTTGCGGATTTGAGGAATCTCTACAAAGCTTCTTGATATCGCAAAGGTGGAGGTTTCTCGTTATTTTCTGTGTGCAGCTGCCCGATTCTGGAAACCGGATCATCACATATTCCGCTTTGGGAGGGTCGAATTGACCCCAACCTTGGAGGAGGTCCACAGAATTTGTTGCCTACAAAGGTTCCTGGGACCCACCGTATTCATGCGGCGTGACGGGTATTCCTCAGTATTGAGCGAGCTAACTGTCCTATCGACCGGTGAATGTGGTCATCAGCTCATTTGTTCGGACAGACTCTCTCCCATGTTGAAGTTAGCCTACTTTGACAAAGTGGTCGGAATGCGAGCCTCCCTAGGTGACGAGCTATGGTTGAAAGGTTTTGTTGTCCGCTTCTTGGGAGAGCTAATCTTCAACCATGGTCGGATGGTTGTGAGCATTGAAGTTGCTGAGATTGCCTTGACAGTTGTCACCCGACAGATAGATCTGGCTCTAGTCATCCTGGCAGAAATTTATAGGGCGCTAGACTGATCATTGCGGCGCTGCTGGCACTTTTTTTGGCTATGGAGCCTTTGTACAAGTATGGATGACTACACATCTGGGTGTAGTAGTCGTACGTTTACAGCGATCAGCCTTTGAGTCCTACTGCCAAAGCGGCCATGCCCGCACGCTCACCTCAGTTCAGAAGGAATGCAAGCATTTAGAAAGCTTGACCGAACAAAAATCATCTAGTGCATTATGCCCTCGGCTTCTCATGACTTTGAGGCTTTCTTCAATGCAGTTGACATACGGCTTATCGTCCTGCCGGGATTGACTGGTTGAGTGGAATATCACCCAATCCGTGTGATGCGGCAGTTCGGTTACCAGCACGATTCTTTCGTTCAAGGGCGAATGCCAGCACGATTCCAGAAATACCCCCTGAGCTCCTACACTATGACTAAGGAGCTATCTCGCCTGCTCAGTGGCTCCATGCGATTAAGAGATCTTGCAGTCATAGAGGGGAAGAGTTGCACAGCAGATTATGAAGCCGAAGTTGAAGAGACCTGGCCAATCTGCAACGTCGCCCTGAGCCGGACGCTCTTTGCCAAAACCTCGGTCTCCAAGAGAACCAGAGATGATCTTGATTGATTGATCATGGTTGATGTGGAACGAAGATCGCCACCCTGACAACATGTGCAAGACTAGTGCCAAATTCTACTTTCTTTTGCCTGTCGACATGGCACTGGGGACCACCCAGATAATAGCCAAGTATCTTGTTTTATTGCCCCAATCTAAACGAATGAAGTCTTCATAGCTTCTATGCCAGAAAAGGTGGTGTTTCTTTTACATTTGAGATTTTCCCATCCACGGTTCGTTCCAATGGGACGGATCCTGGTGTTCTTTTACATTTGAGATTTTCCCATCCACGGTTCGTTCCAAAGGGATGGATCCTGGTGTTCTTTTACATTTGAGATTTTCCTATCCACGGTTCGTTTCAAGGGGATGGATCCTGGTGTTCCTCTTACATTTTGAGATTTTCCCATCCACGGTTCGTTCCAATGGGACGGTGTAGACACCCCGATTTTGAGGTGAGTCATAGATGAGCTTTACAGATGTTGCTTTGGATGTGGCTAACCCAACCACTTTTTGAATCCCATTAGCTAAGCCAACCACAAGCCCATAGCAGGCCCGCAGCCCAATTAGAAATCTAGACAAGTAGGGGAGAGCACCTAGCTGGAGCACCAATGAGGAGCACCTAGCTGGAGCACCAAGCAGGAGCACATAAGTGGCGCACTTAGCTAGAGCACCAAGCTGGGGCGCAGCCATTTCTCAGACTGCTGGCTACTGGCTTTCCACCTCCCATGGCTGTTACCTCCACCAACGAATATGCCTTGGAATCTTCCCAGGCTCTTCGTTTACGAGGCTACTTGCATTCCTAGGAGTTACCCATGAGAAATCCTATATATGGACCCCTATAGGCAACCATTAGAAGAGGTTAGAAACCTTGATTTCAGCAATCCTGTTCTGAGCAAGCATCTTGTAGGAGCTATATACTCTTTCCAGCAGCCATTCTCGTTTTTCTGGAGTATTCCCTTGCATTCCAAAGCATCTTTGGCCCTTCCAAAGCAATGAGGATCCCTCTATCTTTGATATTTCAAACAGGAACACCTTGAGAGGTAGGTCCTCCTTTATTCTCCTTTAAATTCCAGTCGTAGCATCAAGATAAGCATGCTTTAGACTTCATACATGATTAGATTTTACTGTTTACATGAGAGTTCCATGATGAGATTGCTTGTTTCCTTTGCAAGATGTTCTGTATGCAAATCTATACCTTGTTTGCCAGCATGTTTCTTACTTCTAGTATGAAATCTGCACCTTGCTACTTCCTTTGAGTTGTTTCTTTTCTTTTCTGTTCTTTTGCATAAGAGTGCAAGATTCATGAACATGCATGCTAATAGATATGTAGCGAACCAAGCTTTCATGATTCATTCTTTGCATGTGATTGTTAAAGTTCATGTTTTGTTTCATCTTTAGAATCTTATGCAAGTATTTTTTTAGCCATGAACCTATGATTTATCATATTTCTGAATCACATCATAATAAGTTTGCTTTGCTCATTTGCATCTCATCATAAACTGATCTGCATTAATAAAAATCACCCAGCTCTATTCTGGATCAGATTTTGGATCAGATTGCAGTCTGATCCAGATTCTCTAGGGAGCACCTAAGTGGCGCACCAACCCAGAGCACCACTTTGGCACACCATGTAGGTGCACTAGACTGGTCATAGAGCAAAACACCCACTTTTGCATCCCTGTTTGCATAAATTTCCAATGGTTTTGTGTTCGATTCTTTTGTTGCTGTTTTTCTGACATTTCATGATCTTGCATGCCTGTTTTCAGCCCTAAATGACAGTGGTTTCTTAGTTATTTTCTCCCTGTGAATGTTCAATCCATGGCTAAAATCTGGTAGGCTGTTTGCCTCTACTCCAATATGGAGAGCCTTGCGCATCAGCCGATGATCCAGAGATATGTCTAAACCTTATTGCATACATTTTAGCATGAATAGAGTGTAATCTTGTGTGAGGCTACTAGTCCTTGAGCACACGGTCCACAAGTCATTACACTTGCATTTCTTGCACTTTCAAAGCATATTTTTCAAGTTTTGCGAGGGATTTTACATGGCATGATTTACTGAATGCATATGTGACATTACACTGCATGGCTTTCTGATATTTTCCTTGGCACACCTTTTTGGCCCACATAGGAGCACACATGTGGCGCACCAGACTGGAACACCAGTCTGGCGCACCTAACAGGCGCAGAAGCCTGTTTTCAGTAGCACACAGCAAGTTTTCGCATGGTTTCTAGCATGATTTCCAGCTTTGATTTGCTTTCAGTTTTCTCTGGCTTTCTTCCTTGATATATCAGGAGGGAATAACCTTGTTTTTAGTCCTTTTCATGCATGATAAACTGCATTTGGCATATAGCAAAGTAAGGATGAAAAATCGCTTAAATACTAGATCTTTGATCTATTTATGCAATATCTTTGCATCGACACTTGACCCGATATATGAGTGATATCTCTAAGCACTAGGACACACCCTGCACATCATGCACCCTTATTTAGCATAAGACACCAAGCATGGCATGGCATATCGCCCTCGGGCGTACAGTAAAGGTTGAAAAGACGACATTATATAAGCAAATGAGAAACCTATAGAAGACCATTTTATCGGGCGCACGAGGGTGCCTAATACTTTCCTCGTGCGTAACAGGGATCCTTACCCATTTTCTGGTTTGAGAGCTTCTTTTCCATTTGGCTTGCTTGTATGATTTGAGTGTTTTATATGGTTTTCCTCGTCTTCCCTTTTAATAGACTAGGTGGCGAATCCTGCATTTACATTTTTATTTTATTGCTTTTTTGCCGTGACTTTGCCGATCCTCGCGTATTTGACCTTCGCGCCAAGTCCTCGAGGCTGTCGCCGGTATGGTTACAGACGGATCCTGGTGTTCCTTTACATTTGAGATTTTCCTATCCACGGTTCGTTCCAATGGGACGGATCCTGGTGTTCTTTTACATTTGAAATTTTCCTATCCACGATTCGTTCCGAGGGGACAGATCCTGGTGTTCCTTTTACATTTTGAGCTTTTCCCATCCACAGTTCGTTCCAATGGGACGGATCCTGGTGTTCCTTTACATTTGTGATTTTCCTATCCACAGTTCGTCCTCATGGGACGGATCCTGGTGTTCTTTTTTATTTTGAAATTTTCGCATCTACAGTTCGTTCCAAGGGGACAGATCTTGGTGTTCCTTCTACATTTGAATTTTCCCATCCACGGTTCTTTCTAATGGGACGGATCCTGGTGTTCCTCTACATTTGAAATTTTCCCATCCACGGTTCGTTCCAAGGGGACGGATCCTGGTGTTCCTTCTACATTTGAAATTTTCCGATCCACGGTTTGTTCCAATGGGATGGATCCTGGTGTTCTTTTACATTTGAGATTTTCCTATCCATGGTTCGTTCCAATGGAATGGATCCTGATGTTCCTTTTACATTTGAATTTTCCTATCCACTGTTCATTTCCATGGGATGATCTTGGTGTTCCTTTTACATTTGTGATTTTCCTATCCACGGTTTGTTCCCATGGGATGGAACCTGGTGTTCCTTTACATTTGTGATTTTCCTATCCATGGTTCGTTCCCATGGGACGGATCCTGGTGTTCTTTTACATTTGAGATTTCCCTATCCACGGTTCATTCCAATGGAACAGATCCTAGTGTACCTTTTACATTTGAATTTTCCTATCCATGGTTCGTTTCCATGGGACGGATCCTAGTGTTCCTTTTGCATTTGTGATTTTCCTATCCATGGTTCGTTCCCATGGGATGGATCCTGGTGTTCCTATACATTTGTGATTTTCCTATTCATGGTTCGTTCCCATGGGACGGATCCTGGTGTTCCTTCACATTTGAGATTTTTTTATCCACAGTTCGTTCCAATGGGACAGATCTTGGTGTTCCTTTACATTTGATATTTTCCTATCCACGGTTCGTTCCAATAGGATGGATCCTAGTGTTCTTTTACATTTGAGATTTTCCTATCCACGATTCGTTCCAATGGGACGGATCCTGGTGTTCCCCTACATTTGAGATTTTCCTATCCACGGTTCGTTCCAAGGGGACGGATCTTGGTGTTCTTTTACATTTGAGATTTTTCCATCCACGGTTCGGTCCAAGGGGACGGATCTTGGTGGTCTTTTACATTTGAGATTTCCCCATCCACGGTTCGTTCCAATGGGACGGATTTTGGTGTTCTTTTACATTTTGAGATTTTCCTATCCACGATTCGTTCCAATGGTACGAATCTTGGTGTTCCTTTACATTTGAGATTTTCCCATCCACGGTTCATTCTAATGGAACGAATCTTGGTATTCTTTTACATTTGAGATTTTCCTATCCACGGTTCGTTCTAATGGGACGGATCCTGGTGTTCTTTTACATTTGAGATTTTCCTATCCACAGTTCGTTCCAATGAGATGGATCCTTGTGTTCCTTTTACATTTGAGATTTTCTTATCCACAGTTCGTTCCAGTGGGACGGATCCTGATTTTTTTTACTCCAGTGGGACGGATCCTGGTGTTCTTTTTACATTTGAATTTTCCTATCCACGATTCGTTCCAATGGGACGAATCCTAGTGTTCTTTTACATTTGAGATTTTCCTATCCACGATTCGTTCCAATGGGACGGATCCTAGTGTTTCTTTTACATTTGAAATTTTCCCATCCACGGTTCGTTCAAATGGGACGGATCCTGGTGTTCCTTTTACATTTGAGATTTTCCCATCCGTGGTTCGTTCCAATGGGACGGATCCTGGTGTTCCTTTACATTTAAGATTTTCCTATCCACGGTTCATTCCAATGGGACGGATCCTGGTGTTCCTTTACATTTGAGGTTATCCTATCCACAGTTCGTTCCCATGGGATGGATCCTGGTGTTCTTTTACATTTGAGATTTTCTTATCCACGGTTCGTTCCAATGGGACGGATCCTGGTGTTCCTTTACATTTGAGATTTTCCTGTCTACGGTTTGTTCAATGGGACGGATCCTGGTGTTCCTTTACATTTGAGATTTTCCTATCCACGGTTCTTTCCAATGGGACGGATCCTGGTGTTCTTTTACATTTAAGATTTTTCTATCCACGGTTCGTTCCAATGGGACGGATCCTGGTGTTCCTTTTACATTTGAGATTTTCCTATCCATGGTTCGTTTCAGTGGGACGAATCCTGGTGTTCCTTTTACATTTGAATTTTCCTATCCACGGTTCGTTCCAATGGGACGGATCCTGGTGTTCTTTTACATTTGAGATTTTCCTATCCACGATTCGTTCCAATGGGACGGATCCTGGTGTTCCTTTTACATTTGAGATTTTCCCATCTATGGTTCGTTCCAATGGGACGGATCCTGGTGTTCCTTTACATTTAAGATTTTCCTATCCACGGTTCGTTCCAATGGGACGGATCCTGGTTTCCCATCTATGGTCTGTTCCAATGGGACGGATCCTGGTGTTCCTTTACATTTGAGATTTTCCTATCCACGGTTCGTTCCAATGGGACGGATCCTGGTGTTCCTTTACATTTGAGATTTTCCTATCCATGGTTCGTTCCAATGGGACGAATCCTGGTGTTCCTTTACATTTAAGATTTTCCTATCCACGATTCGTTCTAATGGGACGGATCTTGGTGTTCCTTTATATTTGAGGTTTTCCTATCCACGGTTCGTTCCAATGGGACGGACCCTGGTGTTTTTTTTACATTTGTGATTTTCCTATCCACGGTTCGTTCCAATGGAACGGATCCTGATGTTCCTTTTACATTTGAATTTTTCCATCCACGGTTCGTTCTATTAGGATGAATTCTGGTGTCCCCCTTTTCACCTTTGATTTACCTCCCTGTGGGCTGGTAGCCTGAACTACCTGGATGACTTCCGTGACCAGTCACTTCTCGGTCGGCAAGTGCTGTGAGTCTTCTCCGGCGCTTTTCTCGACAAGTGTGATAATCAGTCATGTCTTTTAGGAGCTGATTGGTCGTCAACTTGTCAGTTTTTGGTCTTTTGTTTTTGTTTCTCTGTTTGGCTTCGGTTATGGCAACGGATCTCTAGTATATTCCCTGACTAGTGGCTAATTGCCGATGGTTGACTCTTGCTTGTGTTTCACGTGGGGTGTCTTTGTCAACCCTGAGCATCGGTCTCTGTTTTACTCGTCCTCTGACGTCGCTCAGGGAGGGGTATCTGTAGATAGCCCAATTTTCTAATTTTGCAGGATGGAGATGTGGTGGCTGAGCTCTAACCCTAATAAGGCCCATTTAGTTCATTGAAGGCTATTAGGCCTATGGAGGCTTACAAGGCCCACATAGGCCCATTAAGCCCAATTGAGTCCACCTTGGCCCATATAAGCCCATTAAGTCCAATTGATCCCACCTTGGTCCCAAAGTCCACAAAGGCCTCACAACAATTTAACCCATTTCTTCACTCTCTATATTCAGTTTTTCCCCTTCATTTTATTGAATTTTCACCAAAGTCACCCATCCCTCTCATCTCACCCTTTCTTCTCACTTAGCCATTGAACCCACTTCATCTCCACTAACCTATCACAAGCCAGCCATTGAACCCATCTCCTTACTGAGCCATTCCAGGCCAGCTCGAGCCCCACTGATCCAGCACAAGCCTGAGCCACTGGTCCAGCCGCCGTTGATCCCTGTCGGTGACCAAGGGACAGTGGGGGGACAACGGTTTAGTGGTTTGTTAGGTCTGCTAGAGGAGTGATCGTTTAGTTAGTAGGTTAGCTAGTTAGTTGGTGGTCTGTTAAGGTTGTTACAGTGATGGGTTTGGGTCTCTGCTGCCTATAAAAGGGGAGGTAGAGTCGGAGTTGCAGGGGTCCTTTTTCCCACACCAGAGAGAAGGAAAGCGGAGAGTTAGAGAGTGCCAGTGGGAGAGGAGAATTTGCGGAGAAGAGAAGCAGTGGATTCCAGAGCTCCGACGGGCTAGGTACGCCTCTCTGATTCCTCCTAGTCTTCAATTCATAGCTCCCTAGGTTCCCTTCCCCCTTCCCGGAGCAATTCCAGGGGATCTAGAGTGATCCCCTGGTCGGAGAAACTCCTTCGTGTCCCGCCGTCGCCTTTTCCTAGCGACAGAGACAGGGGGGGGGGGGGATCGAGGGAATGTCCTGGGTCCCTGATCTTCCTCTGGTCTCCCCGGTGCTCCACCGCTCCTTGGATCGTCGTTCCGACGCTTCCAGCAGCCTCCACGCCGATCGTCGGAGGACAACGCCAGAATCGCTGTCGCCGGAGAAGACAACCACCTCAGAGGTGGACTGCGCATCTCCAGCCCTCCCGCGTTGCTCCGTGCCTCCAGAAACACTCCGAAGCTTCCCACGAGCACACCGGACCGCTTGGAGCCACTCCTCGGGCCCCTGATCGCTGCAACGACGTTGCCCGCTGGAGAGGATGCCATCGACGCCTGTCGGAGCACGTCTCTGCTCCCTACTTCTCCATTCCGCTCCAGAAGAAGCGTGGACACTCCCCGATACTCCAAGATGCCTCCGCAACCGCTGGAATGCTGCGCTGTGCCCTCCAGAGGTCCTTTCTTCCCCGACGCCGTTGCCGGAGCTCCTCAACGACGAGGGAGGTGGGAGGACCACTCCCATCGATTGATCCCTGATCCACTTCGTTGGACCCTCTCTTCTCACTCCCTTCTTGCTTCCTGTGAGGTCTGATCTCAGATCAGGCCACGGGAAGGCCTTGTGTGTCGACGGTCGTCGGCGGCGAAGCTCCGTCGCCAACGCCGTCGTAGTCTTTTAAAACAAAAATAAAACATTAAAAAACGATATTCTGAATAAACTACAAACATTTAAGTTTTTCTTTCAACTAGGTCCTTTTTCATTTCTTTTAGGTCCTTTTTCATTTCTTTTAGGTCCTTTTATTACATATAGGTCCTCTTCCCATTTTTCATAAATTATTCGAATAAAGTTTTAACTGAAAATATTGCATTCTTCCCCCTGAACATTTAAAATATTGTTTTCTAAGCATTAAACTTTAGCAAAAGCCCTCAAGTTTTCTTTTAATGCATTTTATTCAGGAATTTTGCATATGAGACCTTGAGCTTTCTTGAAAGCTTTCTGAAAGCTCATTTTTCTGGTTAATTTGCATTTAGGCCCCTGAATTCTTTTGAAATCATCTAGGATGTT
Organism: Posidonia australis; assembly: GCA_024699735.1. Taxonomy (NCBI): domain Eukaryota; kingdom Viridiplantae; phylum Streptophyta; class Magnoliopsida; order Alismatales; family Posidoniaceae; genus Posidonia; species Posidonia australis. The sequence goes on along the minus strand of JAMKQA010007614.1, from coordinate 982 downwards.
TTTTTTGCTGGTTAAATTGTACTTCAGCCCCATAAGTTTTTGAAAACTTTTCTGAACATGTTTTCTCAAGGTAAATTGCACTTTAACCCTCTGTCTTTACTGAAATTCTTCTGGATGCTTTATTCTACTGGGCAATTTGCAGTTTAGCCCCTGTACTTCACTTATTTTACTCTGAATGCCTGTTTTCTAGGGTAAAATGACTGTTTTGCCCCTGAACTTTTCTGAATCATTTTTCTTGCATATTTTACCTTGAATTTCCACTGAATTGTTTTAAATGCATATTTTAATGGTAAAATTGCATTTTGACCCCTAGGAAACTTCATTTTGACTAGGATTGCACATGTTTGCACATTTGACCCTAGATTTCTTCATAATTGCATAGAATGTCTTTTCCTATGTATTTTTGATGATTTGGGCTTCAGAATATCAGTTTTAATCAGAATTTGGGTTTTTTGCACAAAGGCCCTTGGAATTTTCATTATTACACTCACATATGCATTTTGTACATTTTTTTCACATCTTTCCGCACAAGTTTTCTTGCCTTTCCTTCCTTATTTTTTGCACGCTTTTCTAGCTTGTTCCGAGCTTAGTTTTCTCGTCGTTTGCTAGATTTCTCTCGATTTTCTTCCTTAGCTTTGTTTTGGTTTTTCATCGCCCAAGGGCGTACAGTAAAAGGCTTCACAAAGCCGACATTGTCCCGAAATGAGGATTATCTCCCCCCTTTTTGATTTTCTTGGATTTATCCCAATTTCCGCTATTTTGCTAGACACTTTCCGAGAATCTCTCGATTTTCACGATTTTCCTCATCGCCCAAGGGTGTACAGTAAAGCGGCATTCTCAATGCCTACATTTGACCCTCGGATTAACTTTTCCCTTTATTTCATTTCTTTACTTTGATTTGGCATGTTTTCAGTCATCTTCATGCATGAGCATATAGAATAAGCAAGCATACATCCATAGACCATTGACAATAGGGAAACCT